>ML778140.1:1268221-1282448 GCA_009831015.1 Picea engelmannii | reverse complement strand
AAATGCCATTAAACCCCCAGATAGTACTTGAACCATTTGAAAGATGGGCCTTAGACTTTGTAGGACCCATTAACCCCCCATCCAATCAAAAAGTTTACATAGTGGTCTGCACAGACTATATGACCAAATGGGTGGAAGCTAAACCACTCTAGAGAGCGACTGAAGAAGCAGTTCTAGATTTCCTATTTGAAGATATCTTCATCAGATTTGGAGTGCCAAGAGAATTAGTTACAGATGGAGGACCTCCTTTCACTTCTCATGGTTTTAAAGCCACCCTTCAAAAATATCATATTTAGCATAGAATGACTACACCATACCACCCCCAAGCCAATGGGCAGGTGGAAAGCACAAATAAATTAATAGAATCCATTCTCACAAAAACAGTGAAGGAAAATAGAAATGACTGGTCTCACAGGCTCCCTGAAGCATTATGGGCCTACAGAACTACTTGGAGAAATACTACAGGATTGTCTCCCTATGAATTAGTCTATGGAAAGAGTGTTGTCTTTCCTATGGAATTTGAAATCAAAACCTTAAGGAATGCTTTAGATTTCAACCTTGATTTGACTGATGCACAGATAGCCAGGTTGCAACAGCTTAATGAATTGGATGAAAAAAGACTAGATGCCATTCATCAGACAACTATGATTCAACAACAAAGATCAAAATGGCATAACAAAACTATCAAGCATAAGCAGTTCCAAAAAGGCAATTGGGCCCTACTGTATGACTCTTGGTTTAAAGAATTTCAAGGGAAACTATGTACAAGATGGCTTGGACCTTACAAAGTAGACACTGTCTTCCCCAATGGAATAGTAAGGCTCCTCACAATCGATGACTCTAAAACACCGTTACTTGTAAATGGTCATGGGCTCCATCTGTACCAGCGCCCCATTTCCAAGGAAGATTTTAAGGCCACATGTGTGGCAGACTCTCATTACCTCTTTTTAGAGGGGGCTCCTATCCCTCATTGCAATTAATTATTTTTAATTTAATTTCTTTAGTATTAGATTAGATTTTGTTTACTAATAATCCCTGTCAGGAAATAGCATGTTACAATTGATTTTTGCAGATTCACGATCAAAGCACAGGCCTACTAAGAAAGGATGATCCTACTTCAAGAAGAGGCAAGCTTTCCCATTGCTGAAACACCATTGTTCAACAACTCTTTGCTCTTTCTTCATTGCTGAAACACCATTGTTCAACAACTTTTTGACTTTCTCCCTTGCTGAAACACCATTGTTCAGCAACTTTGTGCCTTTTCCCCACTACCAAAACACCACCATTCCACAATTTCTCGCCCTTCTTTTCCCCATTGCTGAAACACCACTGTTCAACAATCTTTCACATCCTTCCCCCCATTGCTGAAACAACAATTTCAGAAACCTTTCACCATTTTCCCATTGCCAAAACACCACTATTCCGCAATTCTTCACATTTTCCCATTGCTGAAACACCACTGTCAGCAACTTTTTTCCATTTTCCCATTACCGAAACACCACTGTTACGCAATTCTTCACATTTTCCCATTGCTGAAACACCACTGTCAGCAACTTTTTTCCATTTTCCCATTGCCGAAACACTACTGTTCAACAATTCTTCACATTTTTCCATTTGACGAAACAACACTGTCCAACAATTGTTTCGCCCTTCTTTTTGTTGCTGAAACACCAACTTTTCAGCATTCTCTGTCATTAAGCCTTTGCGCTCTCACACTACATTTTGTCCTTCTAGTTAACAAATCCTTGATACAATTCATCTAACAAATCAAAAGTCTCCAACATGGCCACTACAAAACTATTATGGACATGCACTATATTTTGTTGAAGTACGAATCAAAAGGTAAAGGTGAGGTATGTAAATTTTATGTAAATACAATTAAGCTATAGTTAATGAGAAGATTCCAACTCATTATTACCACTCATGTAAAATAATTATTAGCCACACTTGAAGGGGGGGGAGGAAATATCGAACTTTTATTTCACACGAATTAACCACCGCCATTCCTATTTACCATCCTTTTGTTTGTTTCACCACCATTTGCATGCCTTCACTCAAAAACTCACTCTGCACAGAAGCAGTTACTCGACTCTTTGACGCTGCATTTTACCGAGATGTTAGCTATGGGAGGCCCTGTTATACGGTACGAACCCGCCACGACAACCCTATTATAACTGTATCCAGAAGTTTATCAAATTTTTCTGCAGGTAGGATGGCTCGGTTATTTTCAGAGATTCTAGGGGTATGATCAACAACAGGTTCTGTAATTTTCTCAAAATCTCTAGGAAGATCATTCCATTGTTCAAGGGGTTCAGATTCCAGTTACAGAAGAGGATATAGCACAAGTTTCGGGTCTCCCTACCAATGGCATTCGCTTTTTCAGCCGCAAACATATCATCCTCAATGCCCAGCAGGATTTCCTCTTTCCAGAGGAACAAATTGAACCTAAAGGTCGGGGTGTCCGACTCAGCTCACTGCCGCCTCCATGGCTGGAAGTTGTAAAATTCGTCAAACACTACCTTACCTGCGAAGGCCAACACCAGATAGTCTACTAGCACGATTTTGTTCTGTTGCCTCATTTACGACAGGCTAGATTGGTGAACATTCCTTATTATCTGCTCGGTTGTCTTAAAAATATGTCGCACTACTGTAAAAAGGCTAAAGATCCCACCCTTTCACTCACCCATCACCATCTCATTCAACTGCTTATCCAAAAGGGTTTTTCCCAACAAAACCCTCCACTAAATAACCCACCCATAGACCCCCAAGAAGCTGCTGAAATTCCTGAAAATCTTCAGGAACGGCAACCACAAAACCCTCCAGACCGTCCAGAAATACCTAACATTCCGCCTACAAACCCAATCAATCCAATTAACCCCCCTACCACACCAACCCCGCCCCATATTTTACCAGAATCATCCACTCCTACCCTTCACATTCTTAGCGATGATTCTGAACCAGACAATTCTCCCTATCCCATCATTGAGGAAAAGCCCCCATGTAAACGAAAGTAAATTCCTTTATTTCTGCCTTTTTTACAAAGAAAACGAACAAGGGCCTCAACAAGGGAAGCCACTACTGCCACTGCCCTAAACCCCCAACCCATCCGACTAATACCTCGTACACCTCCAACCTCCCAAATGGTGGAATCTTTGCCTATTCCACCCACAAGCACTGAAACATAAGAACCAAAGGCCCAGTCGGTTGAGACATCATCCATTTCAAATTTAATAGCTGAAACAAAAGAACTAGCTACTCATCAAGTAGCTGAAACACAAGAACCAGCTACCCATTTAGTAGCTAAAACACAAGAACCAACTACTCATCAAGTAGTTGAAACACAAGAACCAGCTACCCATTTAGTAGCTAAAACACAAGAACCAGCTACTCATCAAGTAGCTGAAACAAAAGAACCAACTACTCATTCAGTAGCTGAAACACAAGAACCAGCTATAGCTGCCACACAAGAACCAGCTACAGCTGAAACACAGAACCAGCTGTTGATATTGTTATCGAGACACAGGAGTCAACTACCCAGGGTGTTGCAACACTACTTTCTCTACACCAAGAAGCTGAAATACAAGAATCAGTTGTCGATCCTGTAGCTTCTCCAAAAGAACCAGCTAGTGCGACTGTGACTGAAACACAAAAGCCAGTCACCCCTCTTCCAGAACCAACAATGGCCTCGGTCTTACAAGAAAATGAGTTCCTAAGGTTTGAACTAGAAGCCTACAAGAAAGAGCTAGCCATGGAAAAGGAAGCCTATGAGAAAGAACTTAAATTGTACACCCTAGCTCGCATAGCGACCATGTCAGAGGGAACTACAACAGAGAATCCGTGTAGAGAGTATATGTGCAGTCAATGTGGGGACATCTATTATCAAGAAGGCTACAAGGTAATTCAAATTCCAATGCGAGGAGCTTCCCCTGCACCTTTGACTTTTGCAGTCAAAGAAGAACACCCTGTTGTTACACAAGAACCAACAAGACCTTCCAAAATTAAGACTGAACCCTGGCCTACAACAAATGTCAAATATGAAACCCCTGCTTTTGTTAATAAAGCTATACAAACACTGCCTACTGATGAATCTCCCCTTCCCATCTAGATCAATACCCACACCTTTGTGGAACAAGCCACTCAGACCCTATCTCAGCCTACTACTTGCAACGCTGAAACACAAACTCAGCCATGGGATGAGCAGGCAATAATAGACAAATGGAAAAAAGAGTCTGATGGTACACAGGCCAAAAGACTGTAGGAACACAAACAAATCTGGATAAATCATATCTACTCAAATTGGGAACCTTTGGAGCAAACACGCCAGGAATATCATGCCCTTAAGAAATAGAATAAAGAGCTAAAAGGAAGATTGCTCATGATATTTGACTTGGCACAAAAGTTGTTGGCTGCAAGGAAACCATCCTGCAATTACTCTTTGTTCCTCATGGAACGACTTACATGGTTTTATATCAAATCAGTGAAAGAAGGCAAACCCCATGCAGTGTTACATCCAAAAGATTTTGTTAAAACCTTTGCAGAAGCCTTTGCTATGGATCAGCACCTCCTCTGTGAGGCATATTTTCATAATGAGGCCATCCCTAAGAACTGACAACTTAACCTTAACCCTCTTGTCAGTGACATCCAGATCCGGGCACTCACCTTCTTCCTTAACAATCAAATTATATGGCAGGATGATTTCCTAGCTACCAAGCATAATGAGGATAATCGCCTTCTCTGGATACGGCCAGAACCACAAAATGTTGCCACCTTTGTTACAGAGTATTATCAGTTTTTGAAGAAACCAGGGATGACTCAACACATTCAGCAATTGCAGACATCAGTGTTTCAGGAGTGTCAACATCTCATTAAATCCACAGAGATTGCTTCCCTGCAGAAAAATAACATGTTTTGGAAACAATCTACTAGGAAAAGACAGGAACACAATCCTTTTAGCCACACTAATCTTGAGATAGCAATCTCCAGGGTACCTAGCTACATCAAGTGTGTTCAGTAATGTGTTGAAAGATGGATAGGGTATCAGTTTCATTTTCCTATCCTCTAGATGCCAGCAGAGAAATATCAAGTTCATTATAAGTTGTCCAAGAAGGCCGAAACAACAGCTTGGCAAAGGCTACAATGCGTTTAAGGGTTCAGAGCTCCAACAGACATCACCTTCCACAACTACTGCTTGAGTAACTTGCACACTTAGAGTCGGTATTCAAATTCTGATTCAGAGTAAAGTTGCCTGAGGACATGCAACATTTTAAGTTGGGGGGGATGTTAGGACCCTACAATGTACCTTTTTACTCACACTTTTTGCTACCTTTACACCCTTGTTTCACTCACATTTAAACTCACATTATCACCTTACCCTATCTTTCCAAAGGTATACAACGTCTCTTCTCTTTACTATATGTTTAAACTGTTTTGCATATAATTTTACATTACTCTCGTACTTAACCATTGATCAGAAATGTATAAGTGTTGAAACAGTTTGAACTGCAGATTAGCATTGAGGCCTGTTGCTGAAACAATTAAAGCACTCAACTCCTGTGGCTGAAACAGTCTGTGGACTACGATGCTAAAACAACAACTCACACAGAAGAAGCTGTTACACAGTCCATGGTCAATGATGCTGAAACAACAACTCACACAGAAGAAGCTATTACACAGCCCGTGGTCTACGATGCTGAAACAATAACTCACATAGAAGAAGTTGTTACACCCTCCATGGTCTACGATGTTGAAACAGCAACACAAAACTATTACATTGACCACAACAGCCGCACCTTGAGCCACCATCGCTGCTGCGTGAGACCATGTGCTGAAACAGTCAGAACGCAAATCCCGTTGCTGAAACAACCCTCGATTTGCGATGCTAAAACAACATACAATAGTGAAAAAGATAAATATAGAAGTTGTTACTCCAGCTGCAACAGCAACACCTCACTCAACACCTTTTCAACTATTGTAATAGCATTCTATTACGGGAGACTAGGATGTCCTATTCCAGTTTAGAAAGTCGATATGACTAAGAATAGGACTCAGATGTACACCTGTAATTTGTTGATCAAATTGTATCGAAGGGATTCTCCTCTTTAAATAAGAGGAAATCATCATTAGAGAGGACCTTCTTCTGAACTAAGAAAGGATTTACAGAGAGGGACGTGTTTTACTTCAGATTGTAATGTAACACGGTGGACAGATGAATAAAAGATTGTTCTGAGCATTTCTCTCTAGTTCCTTTCGTTTCAGGGGAATCTTGTGAGAAGGGAGGGCCCACCTTCTTCACAAGATTCACCCATTATCTTTGTAGTGTGTTAATGTTATTTCTGTTTATGCCTTGATTAAATTCTATTTTGCTGAAACACTACTTTACTGAACTTTGTTTTGCTGAAACTCTGCTTTACTGGTTGTTACATTGTTTTCATATGATTCATGCTTGGGTAATTGTTAATCATTCTAGCTAGCATTCCTGTTTGGCGAGTTTATGAAAGTGTGATGACCAAAAGTAGGTGTTGAAGATTTATGCCTGGGGAATAGGGTCTTGTTCTCTGTTAAAAGATAGATAGCCTTCAGTGTGTGTGTCAATCATTTCAATTAGCAATGAGTTTATGAAAGTGTGATGACCAGAAACAGGTGTTGAAGATTCATGCCTGGGGAATAGGGTCTTGTTCTCTGTTAGAGATAGTTAGCCTTTAGTGTGTGTCAATTATTTCAATTAAGCAATGAGTTCATGAAGTGTGATGATCGGAAACAGGTGCTGAAGATTCCTGCTTGGGGAATAGGGTCCTGTTCTCTGTTACAAGATAGTTGGTCTTTTTTGTTGCAACATCTTGTTGTTATTTTCTTAATGTAATCCAAGATTCTTTGGACAATTATTTCTTTAAACATTGCAATAGGTAGATTGCTTTCCTGTAATTCAAGTTAGAACTTCAGTTTTTTCAAGGAAAAAGTGTGACTAATATATTTTTACTACAACTCTAGGTTGCTTTTGAGATTGAGCATATATAGTGTGTGATTACCTTTGAAATAACAGACTTCCCTGGGTTGACAATTTATGTAGCACTTGATTTTTTAGTTAGATAAGCAATTATAGTGACCAACAGAAGTGTGCCCCTTCTCTTTTATCGTGGTTGGTCTACATGCAGCTATGCATTTTATTAATGATATGAGTGTTTACATATACAAAAGTAGGCTCACTGGCCTTTAGCATTTAGGCTCTCTAGCCTAATAGTCACATAAGCCTTCTGGCCTATAATAACCTAGCTCACCAACCTATAAAACATATTCACATTTACAACTGGGGCTTGGTCTTGGGGGTGTTACATCCCCCTCCCCTTATTTATGCAATGTCCCCAGTGATATATATATATATATATATATATATATATATATATACATTTACCACCAAAATTTCAAAAACCTTTAAAAATATGTGAGTATTATGCCCGCATAGCATCCTCGTGCTGCCAAGTTTCATCCTTAGGACCATACCAGGTCCATTGGACCTTTACTAGCTCTATGGCTCAATTCTGGAGCTGCTTGATCTTTCAATTTAGTATGCACACCGAATGCACCTGGAAAGTGCCTTCTTGCTTCACCTAAATCACATTCCAATCAATAACATGATTAGCATCAGGTACATACATTTTGAGAAATACATGGAATACATTATGAATAGAAATTGATGTAGGTAATGCAAGCATGTATGCTACAGGCCCAGTCCTCTCTAGGATTTCAAACGTCCCATAATAACAAGCTGCCAACTTTGAGCAATTTCCCAACTTCAGGGAACTTTTGTTGGCCTTCACTTTCAAGAATACATGGTCACCCACTTTAAATTCCCTATTATTTCTTCCCTTGTCAGCATATATTTTCTGCCTGTCTTGAGCAACCTTTAAATTCTGTTTTATTTTCAACATTTGGTCTTCTATTTCTTTGAGTAATTCTTGACCAACTAGTGCACTATCTGCTAGATTGTCCTACCTTACAACTGTGTTTCACCTTCTGCCATAAAGTGCCTCAAATGGGCTCATCTTTAAAGATGCTTGGTACCCATTGATATAAAAAAACTCTACCAAGTGTAGGTAGTCTTCCCATTCTGATGGTTTATCCATCACATACATCCTCAACAGATCCTCAATCCCTTGATTCACCCTCTTTGTTTTTCCATCGGATTCTGGATGATAAGCTATGCTAAAATTCAAATTTGTTCCAAAACCTTTAAATAATCCTTTCCATAAATTCCATGTAAATTTTGGATCTCTGTTAGACAAAATTGTCTTTGGTATACCATGCAGTCAAGAAATTTATCTCATATAAATATGAACAACGTTGGTTTCCTTGTGAGTGAACTTCACTGGAATAAAATGGGCATCTTTGGTAAGCTTGTCCATCACTACCATGATAGAATCATGTTGCTTCTTTGTTCTGGGCAGCTTGGTGATGAAATCTATTGTTACAACTTCCCATTTCCACTCAGGAATGGGTAATGGTTGTAGAAAACCAGCTGGGTGTCTATGCTCAGCCTTGACCTTTTGACACTCCAAACATTTGGCAATACACTCAACAACTTCCTTCTTCATGCCGGACCAATTATATTGGCTTTTGATAGCTGCAACATTTTTATGATATACCAGGTGCCCAACATAAGGTACATTATGTGTTTATCTAAATATCATATTTTTCAATTCTTGAGAATTTGGTACAAATATTATGCCTCTATACATAAGAATTTCATCATTTCCCAGCTTGTAGTCTTCATTTTTCTGCTGCAAAATACCTTGTTGTAATTTTGTTACTATTTCCATATATTGCAAATCTGATTTTGTAGCCTCTAAGATTTTGTCCTTCAAATTACATGCTAATGGTTGTAGAATGCAACTCATGCACTCTTTTTTTGAGTGCATCAGCCACCTTGTTCTCTTTCCCTTTGATATGCTTTATATCAAAGTCATATTCACTGAGAAATTCTAACCATCTTCTTTGCTGGAATTTAGAGTTGGTTGCTCGAATAAATATTTCATACCATGATGGTCTGTCCTCAACTCGAACTATTTCCCCATGATATAGTGCCTCCACATATTCAAGGCATGCACTATGGCTGCCAACTCCAAATCATGAGTAGCATAGTGCATTTCATGCTCCTTCAACTTCCCTGATTCATAACATACAACATATTCGTTCTGATTGAGGACTCCACCAATTCCTTCTTTACATGCATCAATACATACAATGAAGTCTTCATTTGGATAAGAAATCCTTAGTATTGGAGCACTGGTTAATAATTTCTTCAACTATTGGAAACTCTTTTCACACTCCAATGTCCACTGAAACTTCACTCCCTTATGTTGCAAGGAAGGAAGTGATCGGGTGTGCAATATTTGAGAATCCTCGAATAAATATTTTGTAGTAGCCTGCAAGGCCCATGAACAATCTGACTTCTGTCACCTTTGTTAGTGTTGACCATCCTTTAATGGCCTCAATTTTTTCGAGATCCACTGTTATCCCTTCCTATGATATGATATGCCCCAAATAGTGAATTTGCTTCTGATAAAACGAGCACTTGCTCAATTTGGCATACAACTAATGCTCCCTTAATACCTATAGTACCATCCTCAATTGTTGTTCATGCTCTTCCTCCGACTTAGAATATATAATAATGTCATCCAAAAAGACAATGAAAAACTTATCTAAGTATTCTTTGAAAATACCATTCATTAAACACATGAAGACAGTTGGTGCATTTGATAACCCAAATGGCACCACTTTGAAATCATAATGTCCACGCCTTGTTCTGAAAGCAATCTTGCTGATGTATTCTTCTTTAATTCTTACCTGGTTATAACCTGACCTGAGATCAATCTTGGAGAATATATTTTCATTCTTCAACTGATCAAAGAGGTCATCGATCCTTGGCAAAGGATACTTATTGTTTACAATTACCTTTTTCAACTGCCTAAAGTCCATGCAAAGTCTCAATGTTCCATCTTTCTTCTTCACAAATAATACTGGAGCACCCCAAGGTGACACACTTTGGCGTATATACACGTTCTTCATAAGCTCTTCAAGTTGCATTTTCAACTCTTTTAATTCTGGTGTACTTCATCTTGTAAGGATTATTGGATACTGGAGTTGCTCCAGGCATCAAATTGATGGAGAAATCAATGTCTCTTTTAGGGGGTAATCCTGGTATTTATTTAAAAAACATCCTCAAACTCTTTTAGGACTGTATAATCTTCAATATTTGATACCCTATCTTTAGGTGTCTCTTCCATATGAGATACAAATATTTGACACCCTTTCTTGTAACTTTTCTTCAACTACAATGCTAAGATTTCTCTTACAGTTATTGCCTTGGGAATTCCCTGCATTGCCCTTCGGTTCCCTTCGTCATCCCATCAAGTAAATGTTTTATTGTAACATTATAGGATATCATGGTGTTGGTCCAACCAATCTATACCAATTAGACAGTCATAGGAACCTAAAGTCAAGATGTTCAAATATGCCATGGTTCTTAGTCCATTCATGTCCATTGGACATGACTTAACCATCTCATTAACTTTTCTTTTGGCTCCAGTAGCCAGCTGCACCAACCAAGATTTTTCATGCTTGCTTCTTGGAAAATGAAATATTTCCACCATCTGAGGATCTATATAACTATGAATAGCTCCTGAATCAATTAAAATATCAATGGTTTGGTTGTTGAGCATATCTTCCACTTCAATCGTATGTGATTGACACTCAGCTTACTTGTTGTCTAGGGCTACATAGATCCTAGGTAAAATTCTGCCCATGTCTTCCACTGTTTCCTCTTGTTGTACATTGTAAACAGTCCTGACTTTTTCACCCATGTGACGAAAATATATAAACATATGATTTCCCTGACAACCCCAACATTGAATGGGTGGCTTCCTTGTACTTTTCCCCCCTGTCTCAATCATTCTAGATTCTCTAGAAGTTGGTTGTCCCTGAGGATTATTTCTGAATAATGGTGGTTTAGTCCCATTCTTCCTCTATTCCATCATGTACTTCTTCTTGTCTTCCCAATATTTTTAGAAAGTTGGCCTTCCTTTATGTTGATCATATAGGAATTTATCTCACCTTTTGGTATCCTCCAATGTGTTGGGATCATCATACTATATTTTGTCATTGTTGAATGATGACAACCCACTCAAATACCCCTGAATCTTATTGTCTCATCCTTGATGAAAGAGACATACTTTAGTAGTTCTAAAAACCTTCTTTCATATTCATCTATCGTCATACTCCCAAGCTTGAGTTCAAATAACTCCTTCATTTTCTTATCATAGTATCTCTTAGTCAAGTATTTCTTTTGAAAATAATTCTTGAATTCCTTCCAAGTAACATTTTTCTCTTTAATATGTTGCACCTTCAAAAATTGGTCCCACCATATGAATGTCTTTCCCTTGAGTTGATAGATGGAAATTATTCCTTCTGTGTGTGAAGAGTAATTATGTAATTGAAAATACTTTCTCATGCCCAACAACCATGTCTCTGCATCTTCATCCTTCTTGTGCTCACCATCAAATGTAGGAGGTTTGATTTTGTTCATTTCTCCTTGTAGATCATCCACCACAGACCTCTTCTTATGCTTCCTGATATGGGATGAATTTGTGCTACTGGGTTCTCTCCTATTGTAATGCCTTGGGGAGTGATGGCGGTGCTTCCTAGCACTTCTTGTTCTTCTTTTCTCATCAGGAGACCTATGAATTCCCAATTTTCTTGAGTCAATATCCTTATCCATATTATTTCTATTCTTTCCAAGCTCTGCATTAACTTCATGTTGAAGTCCTCTTGCTACTTCTTGGATTTCATAATCTTTTCATTATCAACTTTATGACTTTGGACATCCTTTTTCAAATTTGTAATTGTCTCCACCAAGTTCATGCTTTCTTCCTTTCCTTCTCCATGTCCATTTGAGTTTGTACCTTCAATAACCATATGGACATCCATCCCTCTGATCTCATCTTCCTGGCTGTAATCCCCCTATGTATCTTCCATTCCTCTACACTTTGTGTTGATCTTGATCTGATCTTATAGCTGTTAACTCTGCAAAATGTGCAGCCAACAAAACTTGTTAGGCTGATTGATTTATCAAATTCAGGAAATTAAGCTCAATTTTGGTTCCATAATGCATCATAATTATTTCTTCTTATTTTCCTAAAAATTGCCTTCTTGGGTTAGTTTTCTGAGTGAGTAGTTATTTTCTACTGTTCAATACCTTTCCAACACCTACTTTCATCCTCAATTCTTAGTATTGAGCAGGAAGTTATGGAAATTTGAAAATTATCCTTCCTGGGAGGTAATGTCTGTACAACCATTCTTCTTCTTCAGAGTCAAATTGTCTCTTGGACCCATGTTGGATCCTCTCTTCAAGTTCACAGATCCTTTTTACTTCTTTAGGTGTAGGTCTGTATAAATTGGAACCTCACAAAATCCTTCTCTAAGCCCCTTTTTGTCTTTAAAACAATTTTCGGGCATCAACTCTTTTTCTTCAACTTTCCATCTCATGTGACCATGGGCTATGACCAAGAGCTTAGCTAAAAAGCACTTATCCGAAGCTTTGGGACTTTGGGGCTCTGGAACTTCGAGCTTCAGAGGTTTTCATATCATCACACTTTACTTCTCCCGAATGTTGAACTGGTGAACTCCCGAAGAGGCTCTCTATAGCTTCATGCTTCGGAGGGCCTTATACCATTACACCTTAATTCTCCCGAACACTGAATTTCTGAAATTTCTCAGGCTGGAATTTTGGCGTTTCATTATTTCGGAGGTCTGCAAATTCTGGCTTCGAAATTTTGGACCACACCATACGCTACGTTCCCCAAACGTTGAACTAGCGAACTCCCATAGAATCTCTCCAAAGCTTCACGCATCGAAGGTTCTTGTAACAACATACTGCAATTTCCCCGAATGCCGAATTTACAAACTTTTGAAGTCTCATCAGCAACTACACACCAGGGAGTGATACATGGAAAACATATGGAGATGACACATGGCCTAATCTACGGGTGACATGTATCCAGTTCCAATTGGCACAAAAAGGTCTACGAAAAGCATGAAAAAAGATGACACATAGCATGCATAGAGTGGGTCCACATCACCCTAGGTGATTTCATCATGCCACGTCACTCCGACGCTTCGAAAATTCAAGACTTCGGGCTTCAGAGGATTTCACATCAACACACTTCAAAACTCTCGAAATGCCAAATTTGGTGAACTCCCGAACCCTCACTCTTTGGATCTGTGTTACTTTGGTGCTCCGGAGCTTCGAGCTTTGGAGGATTTCTCATCATATCACAACAAATATCTCGAACACCGAACTTCTGAAGAGGTGCTTCCCGGAGCTTTGATACTCTAACGCTTTAGGACTTCAGAACTTTGGGCTTCAGAGGTTTCTCCCACAACACTCTAAAAAACTCTCGAATGTCGAATCTACGAACTCCTGAATAGGAGCTAATATATGGACACGTGTCCCAAAAAAATAACAGTCCGGATTGGCTCCAGACTTCGAGGAAATATCCTACAAGTGACACAAGGAATAAAAACTTATGAAGTGTCGAACTGTCAATCCGTGAGATCTACGGTCCATATTTTTTCCATGACTAATCCAACAGTTATTTACTCCTCCCCATGATATACGACGTAGATTCACTCCGGGACTTCATAGCTTCGAGGATTTTTCCTCCTTTTCAACAAGGAATTTTAAAAAAATATGTCGAAGCAGCGAAGTTCGAAGCACTTGAGGGGTTGACCGTCGCACTGCTTTTCCAAATCCAACAGCTGTGAAAGATTCGGTCCCCTCTCAAACAAATCTCGTTTGTTCTCCTTCTCACAAAGAGGTATTTTTCTTCTCTGAGTTAGAAACTTAAATAATTCACCTGCAAACTCCTTGCACTTCAAATGCGACCCACCTAGGTCAAAATTTACTTGAACAGATGTTAAATTATGAACATTTCACCACTTTGGCCAATTTCTTCAAATTTTCCAAGAATTTCATAACAAAAATTGGGGATTTTTCCCAATTCCACACAAGTGACTCAATCAACTTGCTTTTCCCATCTAGGATCAATGTTGGAAACTAGAGTTCTGATGCCATATTATAACATGCCCATCCTTAGACCTACTGGGCTATGCCACACATGAACTCTTGCATAACTGTATATATTGTAACATACCCAGCCACCCTGGTTGGGTCATG
>ML778140.1:1245349-1267995 GCA_009831015.1 Picea engelmannii | reverse complement strand
TACATAGATACATGAGTAAATAACAATATACAAATACATGCAACATACGCAAGAAATACCCATAAACATAAACACATGTATAAATATGTAGCATGTAAATTAACACACAATTGATACTTATCTTTTGTATAATACCACCAACTGCATGCAGACCTTCCAAGATCCTCCCAACCTTAGACCATGTTGCTCAGAGCTCTCAGCAATGGGTCACCCCCAAGCTGGGACTAAACTCCACCCAGGTAAAGGGATTTCTAACCAGGATGAAGCTACACAGTCAACAGGAAGGATTTCTTCCAAGGATCCAAATCAAACTAACATCCTACAAAATCCCATTCAACACATTCCTGTCCCACCCGAGGAAGTGTGCCCCTTCTCTACTCAATGTCCTTTGACTGCACCACTTCCCTTCCAAGGCTTCAGCAATAGGCCGGACAGGAAGTCTCAGAGAACTGTAGTTGTAGTTGGGATCTCGTAGGAAATCACTTCCCCAACAATTCTCTCATCTGGAGAGAGTTTCTCACTAGCCTGACAACCCACCTCTTCAATCCATAGGCCTGGAAACCTACCTCTTCACTCCAGATCCACAATCAATCAGGTACTGACTCAGGTGAAGGAAACAACATAATTCAGATATGGAGGAGGTGATGGAAGAAACCACGTTTAGGTGAGGAACAGGTGATGGAAACAACATAATTTGGTTAAGGACATTACTGGTGCAGGTAAGTAACCGTACTGGCCTGGTTAAGGTACATGAACACTAACCGTGACAGGGGGATACAATGTACAACTTCATAAGTGTGTGATGGATGCAAAGGTTGAATGATGGCTAGAACGCAGTAATTTTTCCATGCAAAGAGTCATGAAGGCATTGGTGAGTGGGAAGAATGGCTGAGTGAGAAGAATAATCCCAAAATGGAATAATTTCCCCCACATATATCTGCATGCTCCCTTGATGACACATGTCTCTCCAAGAGCTCATTTCTCTCCACTTGCATTTCATTTATCTTTCTCATAAGAACCTAGGATATCATACATTATATCCATAGCTTAGTCCTTTAGGAATAATATTATAATATTCCCTTGGAGATAAACCCTCTAGCTTGTCCCCTTTCCTAGGCTCTTAGCCCCCCCCTTCCCTTCCTAGTGTAGTTTAGTCCCCCATACTCTTTTTTCGTGGTTGGTCTACACCCAATGATGCATTTTATTAATGATATGAGTGTTTACATAAACAAAAGTAGGCTCGTCGGCCTTTAGAATCTAGGCTCTTCAGCCTAATAGTCACATAAGCCTTCTGGCCTATAATAACCTAGCTCACCAACCTATAAAACATATTCAGATTTACAACTGGGGCTCAGTCTTGGGGGTGTTACAAATCCTTTCAAGACAAAGTGAAAATTTTGCTTTAGTTGACACTAAATGAGTATGTTGTAGAAGCTAAACTTGTATAGAAACAAGGTAGGAAGTAGTGAAATCTTGGTGATTCGTCATGCCAAGAAATTGATTTGTAGAATGATGGATTAAGATTATTGATCCATGATAAGTGTTGACAACATTGTGTATGCCCAACTAATTCAAAATATGAAGGAGAAAAGCATTATGGACATAAAGGAAACATTTATGTGAATGACATTGATATGGTTTTGGAACCAATGAGAATAGGCCTCCAAAACTTAACTTCAAAGAGAAGAGAGAACTTTGAAACAAGTGAGAAACATTGAGAAAAATTATTCAAAGAGAGGAGAGAACTTTGAAACAAGTGAGAAACATTGAGGTTTCTAGGTTGTCCTTTTGAGGTTTTGTTTGAAGGAAATTGAGGGTGATGAAGAGAGACAAGAAAGAAAACAAAATGTTGAAGGACACAACATAATAGGAGGATATGTATAGGAGTCCTCCAAAACTATTGAACTGATTTGATACTACAAATCTAGGGATGGATGATTTTGTTGTGTGTAGTGTTATCATATGGAAGTTAAAGAGTGTTTTCCAACTAGATGAACAAATTTATGTGATAGTTCAAGTCTAATGTGGATAAGATACTCAGCGTTATATTTTATGTAGTGTTTTGGTGTTTTTAATACATTATACTGGCTTTCCAATTATATTGATAGGGTAATCCAAGCAACATACCACAACAATCCATATTGTTCACATCACAAATGACTTTATCCATAAATTTAGGACCATAAGAAAATGAGAAAGTGTGTGTGTGTGTGTGTGTGTGTGTGTGATTTATGAAGAGCAACCATTATCCTTCCATCCAAGTGCACAAGGATGAGAATGAGGGTCCATTAGAAAATGCAACTTTTCAATGATGGATTTGGAAATTAAATTCTCTTATGAGACATTTTTTAGGATGAGACGTGCATGTATGATAAATAAACTATCTCAATATTTTAGAGGAATAGAGTGTTGAAACAAGGTGAATTTATTGATTCCACTTAACTCTTCATTGGTCATGTGCTCTCGAGATACCTCAGTGGGAGAATCATCATCTTTCTCATTCGAAGACTGCAAGATTAAATTTTTCTTCTTCAATTTGAAACATTTGGACTTATCATGTCCTTGTTTCTTAGAATATTGACAAAACCTACCAGAAGAAGGAGAATAAGAACAAGGTTGCAAAAAATACAATGAACATGTAGTAGTAGGAGGTGCAGGATTTAAAGGTGTGAATTAGCAAACACTGAAAGAGGATGAATTTGTTGAATTTTGAAATTATCTAAAAAATGCTCTTCAACCAACTATGATTCATTGTACATGGCATCATGATGATGGTTATTTCCATGTACTTCAACTCGTGATACAAATGTTCTTGCAATCCACTTTTAAACTTGGGGACAAGTTTGACAATCGGATCAATGATGCTATCAACAATTCATAACTAGTTGAACTAGTGGATCTAGTATTGCATAGGCATGTTGATTCCTTGACGTGGAAAAAGAAATTTGATCCTCATATATTGTTTGTAGCTGAAAGGGTAGAACAAAATACTCAACTTCCATAAGCCTAGTCTAGATAGTGATTAGATTTTGATTTGTTGCACATTCTACAACCAATAGTTTGGAAAGAAATGTTGTCTTCAACTTGGTCAATGGAAACGTATCATATTTAGGAATCTGATTATAATCAAATCATGTGTGTATGTTGAGGATCTAGTTGTTGAAAAATTATAGATCATGAGATCCATTGTATATGGGCACCTCACATTTGGCATGTCAAGGAGATGGCTTTCTAACAAAATATCATTAATCAACTAATGAGGAAGGAATGTTGGAAAGTTCTTTCATTCTTTTAGAAAGTGTAAATGTATTATCCATGCCTCATGTAGTCATTGTCTTTTATGTATACTAAAAGAGCCATTGAAACAATTGTTAGAACCTATTATTATTCATGAAGTTTGGTATTTGACCAAAGGATATCACTTGAGCACATTATAACGAGTCACATGCCAAGGATAAAAGGATTCAGTATGCACTAATATGGATGACTTTATGCAATGGCTCTTCCCCTTTTTGGCTAGTTTTCCAAAATATCCTTACGACGAGATTGTTAAAAGTGGGTAGTGGTGCATGTATGTTCTATGAGCATCCTTTGTAACAATGAATAAAATAATATATGATGTGTATGATAATCTAGAGTGGAACCATAGTGATTTGATAAACCAAAGTATAGGTATAGTAATATAAACATGGCAAGCATGATTGTAGATTTTGAGAAGAATATTGTAATATATGTCATATGTCTACCAATTGAGAATTGGATATGAGTGAGGAGTGATATCACAATTGAACTCTTATGAGGCCCATGTCATATAACTTCCAAATAAAATTGTATATTTGTTGAATGGGATACAAATCTATTGTTCATTCCACACATCACCATCACTACATACAAAGGATGGGGAAATCACCTAGTTAAACTAAAGAGCTTCCATGATCAATTCCTAGAAGAAAATTGTAGATTTGTTGAAAGGGATAAAAATCTATTGTTCATGCCACACGTCACCATCACTACATACAAAGGATGGGTCAATCACCAAGTTAAACTAAAGAGCTTCCATGATCAATGCCTATATGAGATAATGAATCATAGGAGATCGTGAGAAGGATAACTCTAGATAGATTACTCTCAAATAAAATAACTTGAATCAGATTTCTTGAGACAAATCACAAGTTGCAAAGAAAATTTTCCAACATCTTCATTCTATCAAATTGCTAAAAGGGTATGTGGAAAAATATTAGTATAATTGTAGTCTAGATGATATCCATACAATAAATACATAAGCAATCTCTTCAACTTGTGAGATAAAATAATGGAGCATACATAAATCTACTAAAACGTACATCTAATTCTAGAGGCAATGGTCATCCCCACTACTTATAGATCACTCTTGCAAAGAACCTTCAATACTTATTAATCCGTTGAACGATGCTACCAATCAATGGAGTTGATAACACTAGCTCTCAACTAGGGAGATAAATGGGGTTTCTTTAATTGTTAGAGTTGGTTCTACCAACTTCTACAATGAAAAATTCCTCAAATTTTTGTAGCACATCCTTTGAAAGCTAGATTTGAAAGAAAATCAAAACTACTTGAAAACAAAATCCCTAAAACCAAAATCCAAATGGATAAAAAAGAGAAAAAAAAATAAGATAACCAAACCCAATTTCGATCAAAATGTTCTAATACCAATCACATGGATAAAAAATGCTCAAGAGAAGAGTTCTACTACAAAGTGTGAATGAAAAATTTATAACTACTTTTCATTTAGAAATCATATGTTGAAATAGATGTTACATAAAAAAAATAACATGCTTTTCATAATAGGTAGGTATCCCAACAAGCTTGGAGAGAAAATATCAACTTGTTACAACAATAGAATTTGATAAAGCTAACATCTCAACTAACCATAATAATAGGAAAACAAGTGACACCCTATGACAATATTTTTCCTACATTGATTTTCACATACAAACAAATAATGAAAATATTATAATTAAATATCCACATCATAAAGTGCAATAATGGGTGTAAGAACCCACAACTACCGAAAGGTCATCTTGACATGTGGCCACAAGTGAATATTACAGACATTCTCAACACCCCCTTTTAATCTAAACATGGATCCATGTGAAACGATATTACAGTACATCATGTTCCCCCACTTAATGTTAGCTTACATATACCAATACATGTCCATAAACAAGTGAAGGTGGGATTTCAAATATATTTGGTGAAGATACTTACAAGTTGATCTGCATAAGGAATAAAGATTGGCACAAGTTTTCGATAAGCATGGAGGTGCCAATTTAATGCATACAAATCTCAATGTGTTTGTACTTTTGACGATTCATCGGATTACAAATAAGCTAAATAGTGCATTGATTTCCACAAAATATGACTAAATAATGATTTTGAGCAATATTTATCTCACGAAGGAACATCCAAATCAAGGAAAGATGCTTCCTAGCATGAATTCAAATGGCATATTCAACTTTAATGGAGAGATTCCAATCCCTTGTTGATTCTTGGAACACTAAAAAATTGGTCTAGAACCAAGAAAGAACAAATATGTTGAGGTGGAGAACTACTCATCAAGATCAACCACCCAGATGGCATAAAAAAAGTCAAGAAGATGGATGATAGTGCCCACTGAGTATAGAATGACCATGTGAATGGTTCCCCTAAGATAACATAGAATGTACTTAATATCTTGCTAATGACTCTCATGATGCTCCTACATGTAGTGGGTACACATATTCACTACAAAGGAGATATCTACTTGAGTATGAGTAAGAAAAAGTAAAATTCCAACTAGAGATCGATAAATAGATGCATTAGACAAGGGTGAATGGTCCTAGGCTTATAAATTCATTTTTCAAGTAATAGGAGTACCAACTGGCTTGTAGTCTTCCATACCAAAGAATCACAAGATATCCAATGTGCACTTAGATGAGAAAGAGAGTGGGGTGCAGATTAATCTTCTACAATAAGAGTGGGGTGCATATTAATCTTCTACAATAAGAGTGGTGTGCACTTTGATGTGTCCTCCAAATCCTTCCTCTTGTATGAAGGTATGTGTGCCCATGCATGAGATCCAAATGCCCGAAATTGCGTGACTTCCAATTTATTACCACTCCAAGCCTCAAATGGGGTGACTTCATTCAAAGCTTTATGAAGAAATCTATTTTGTATGTAGGGTGCATAATTAATAGCTTCATCCCATAGCTTGGGAGTAAGGGATTTGGACTGTAGCATGCAATTGGCCATCTCCTTCAAAGATTTATTCTCCTACTCAGCAAATCCATTCTATTGTGGAGTATATGGAACTGTATGTTGCAACTCAATACCTAGTTTTGTACATAGTTGTTGGACATATGTGTTCACATACTACCCCCTATTATATATACATAAGATATTAATTGTAACATACCCAGCCACCCAGGTTGCGCCACGCCACACAAAAATCTCCCTTTTTATATATCTAATACCACTTTGTAACATACCTAGCCTCCAACTAAGAAACATTATGTGTGTAAAATCATTAAATTATTAAGATTTACTGCTAATCAAATTCATGTAACTTACCAACTCCATATCACACCCAAATATGACCATTTGACTGATACCATGGTTCTAAATGCATCTAAAATCATATATTAAACATGAATGCAACTGTTCAAGCCAACAACAAGCACACAACATTCATGTAAATCATTTACACAATGGAATAATCATAAATAATAAAACAAAAACACTTATATGTTAATGATTAACCAATTGGATGAAAACGAAGGATGAACTTCCCATCCATAGGCACTACTGATAATTTTCTCTCATCAGCAAGCCACCCCCGAGTCGAGGCTATGATTCCAAAAGGAGATCTGTCCCACTGGCTATCCACTCTCCACATAGAGCATCCCCAAACTCGGGTTCTATTATAACAACAGTTCCAAACCTCTAGCTATCTCTTTTCCCCACAACCTCCACTACCCAAGGAAAGTAACCCCTTCACTGCTCACAATCCCTTAGGATGTATAATTCACTTATCAAGGTTCCTAGTTGTTGGATGCAGGCCGAATCAGGAAGAAAGGCTATTTTTGGAAGAGAAGCATGCAAGAGGAAAAAGACAGCTGGAAGGAAAAGAAACACGTGCGCATGCATGGAAGACCTAACGATGCTAGGGTTAGGGTTTTTGTAATACATTGTAATGGATAGCGAGATGAAAATATAAATAAGTAGTACTTAGGAAAGAGAGATACCTAGATATGTACATAGATAGAAACAAACCAAGAGAGAGAGAGAGAGAGAAAGAGTTGTAAGCACGGTATGAATCATTAAGATGGTAAGCTAAGGAAGGAATGAGCGAATTGATTCCGAGGGTTAGATCACAGGATGAGGAGCCTCATGCAATCTAGTCAATCTTGCAGGGATAGAGGAGAGTGAGATCCAGGAATTTAAACACGTGTGGCATGATATCTTACTAAACTATAATAAAATCTTGAGAGCTAGATCTTTGTGGACGTAGCCCAGGAGGGGGTGAACCACGGTAACACTATGTTGTGGGATTGAATGAATATGTCTTTGTATCTCATTAGTTGATGAATGTTGAATGAATTGATTAAATAGATATGGTATTTTACACTCATGTATAGAATAAATGTTATAATGTGATGTTAAATGGACCGAATGAAGGTTGTGGCATATAAGCACAGATCTCTCTCAATCTCAGGTTGCAAACACCTGATTATTGCAACCACCCATAGATATATCTCAGGTGATACTGCGTAGTGCACTCCATGTATTGCGTAGCCTTCTGGGTTACTACAGTGGCCAATAGTATTTAAGGGATTTTGTTGGGAAGCTTATTAGTTTTGAACCAAGGTCAATCTGTAATGGTCAATTTAGAATCCAAATAACCCATAAGAATGCATCAAGACGAATAGAAAAGTAGACAAAGAGAAAGATAAACTAACAAATGGTTTTGTTTCCAGTTGATTGGAAGGAAATGGGGTTGAGCATATGAGATCTGTTGAAGAAGTGTCAAAAGGATGCGGGACCAGTGAAAGAATGTGAATCTAGAAGGGGATGTTGAAATCGTGGAATCCCATGAAGGAAGAGATAGAAAGTTGGTTAAATACAAAGGATTTAGAGTTCACGCAAAAAGATAACAGAAACCCGAAGTTAACACCGCACAAATATCTGGACAATTACGTATTCATCGACTTGCATGAAGTATTTTTTTTGTGATTTACCACACATATTGCAAGAGTGGATCAAAATATTGAAAGACAACCATCCAACGAATAGGATAAGACAACTAGAGTGGAATCCTAAAGAGATCGCACATATACAATGAGTTGATAATAAGTTCACACACACAGTAGATTTCTGGTTAGACAACATTTTTGTTGGATTTATTACAGAGTTTGCAGTAGATACAATGAAGTCTTACATCACAGCTGAACAAGAGTTCTTGAAGGGACCTCGAGGTAGGTACATTATATCGCTATATACTTCCATTAAAATATTATTGTATAACAAAGGTGTAATGACGATGGAGTCAGAGAGATAAAATTCCCTGCATGCATGGGGTAAGGGGGGAAGCAATGACAGGAAAAGGAGAAATGGAAGGAGAAAGCGATAAAGGAAAGAAAGAGGAGGCCTTGGACCCAATTATGATGGAGGATGACCAGATCAAGCAGACCATGGAGATAGTTGGAAAGACGCGCAATGGAGTACCCTAACAATATAAGGTGAACACCAAGAAGAGAGTCATAGTCGCGAGGGAAGTCTTGGTAAGCGATGAAGAAGATGTAGATGATCTTTGGGCTGTGGAGTAGATTGAGGAAATCCTACGCGCAACATATGAGAGGAAGACGAGAGGTCCAAGAGCGAGAATAGAAGGAAACAATCCTATCCATGTTAATGTCAGTGTGGAACCCATGAACCCATGTGTGACTAATACACCAACAGGAACACTACCATTTATACAACTTAATTTCGGGAGAAGGAAGACAACGAAAAGTACATCTACACAAGGAAATGTTGGGTATGTGTTATATTCTTTGCATGTGTGTGTGTGGGCACGTCAGATTCGACAACTGCGTCTGACGATCCCAACTTCCTTCACTATTTGTGTCGTGTGTGCTTGGTGCTTTCTTGGGGGGGTAGGTTCTTCCCCCCCTGGTTATGCACAACGTTTAGATTTGAGTGGTAGCCCAGAGCTTACAGGGTTTGGGGCAGCACCCCAATTTTTTTTTTTGGTTGGTTTTTTCTATTTTTAGTAGTTTTCTAAATTAGTCCTGGATTAAGGGATTAGGTTTTTTGGAGCTATGGAATGCCTAAAATATTCTATATATTGTATGGTGAATGGTGAAATTAATACAAAGAAGAGTTGAAATCACCAAGGCTAGTTTTCTCCCGATTAAGGGTTTCCAACGTAAATCTATGTGTACTATGTGCATGAGCCATTGATTAATTTTTGTTCTTCTGAAGAATCTATATGCATTGCTTTACTTCACGGGTTTAAAACTTACATGTGGTGTCAGAGCTCGTTTTTGGCTTCAGGGGGATGCCTTTGTTGCTGATGGTTTGGCTCGGTCTTGATAGATCAAGTTTATCTTGGGTCTGTGATAAACCTGGGTTCAGTGGGAGATTTTGCAGTGGTGATTTGAGTGTAGAAAGAGGAATGGAGAGCTCTTCTAGAATCGTGATAGAGAAGTTCAACAGTAAAAAATTTGAGCTATGGAAGCTCAAGATGGAGGACCTTCTTGTACACAAAGAACAATGGATCGCTATGGATCATGGTACACAGCCTACTGGTATGCAGTCTACTGGCACACAGTCTACTGGTACACAACCTACTAGTACACCACTTACTGGTATGTCGAAGGAATATTGGGAGAAGTTGGACAGAAGAGAAAGGAGTATTATTCAACTCTGTCTGGCAGATTCGGTGTTGTTGAATGTCTCGGGAGAATCTACAACCAAGGAACTATGGCATAAGTTAGGGAATTTGTATCAATCAAAGTCCCTAGTAAACAAGTGATTTCTTCAAAAGAAGTTGTATAATCTTAGGATGGAATATGGAAATTCTGTGACAAAACATCTAAATTCATTTAATACTCTGGCAAGTCAACTGGTATCTGTTAATATTATGATTGCAGAAGAAGATAAGTGTATTACTTTTTCATGTTCTTTGCCAGACTCTTGGGATAATCTGGTTGTAGCAATTGGTAGTACCACTCAATCTACATTGAAGTATGAGGATGTAGTTGCATCCTTGTTATCTGAAGATATGAGGTGGAAAAGCATGGATAGTCAGAAAACAAATGATTTATTTATAAGAGGACGTACCTAAGACAGGAATCCTGGTAAGTCTTTAGGGGGAGATCTAAATCTACAGGTAGATCTAAGTCTCCAAGAAAACCTTTGAGGAAATTTTGGAAGTGTGGTAAAATAGGGCATTATAAGAAAGATTGCAAGTCTAAGAAGGTTGATAAACCAAAGGGATCTGATAATACCTCTTCCACATAGGCAAAAACCCCCACTGAAGAAGAAGGTGATGTTTACCTGGCATCTACAAGTACACATGTAGACCATGGTGTATGGTTAATCAAATCAGGTGCATCATATCATATGACTCCTCACAAGGAGTGGTTCTATGAATATGAAAAATATGATGGTGGTGATGTATTCCTAGGAGATGACTCAACAACCAAAATCATGGGACGTGGAAGGGTTAGGTTGTTGCTAAATGATGGAAGGATTAGAACTCTCCCTGGGGTTCTACACATTCCAAAACTAGCCAAGAGCCTAATATTTGTAAGCAAGTTGGATGATGCAGGAGTGGATATTGTATTGGGAAAGGGAACTAGCAAGATGCTACGAGGAGAAATGGTGTTGATGAGGGGAGTTCGGTGTGGAACTCTGTACAAGTTGTTGGGAAGAACTTATACTAATGGGTGTAACAATTTTTTTGTCCCTAAGCAGAGAAATAAAGGAGACAAGACCAATACTGTCCCTGGAAAGAAGACCATGCCGTGGCATCAAAGACTGGGGCATATTGGAGAAAAGGTCCTTTGAACACTAAACGGTAAAGGTATGGTTGAAGGTATGTCTAATTGAAATCTAGATTTTGAGTTATGTGAACATTTCATATATGGTAAATAGAATCGAGTAAGGTTCCCATCTGGTGCTACAAGAGCAAAGGGGATCTTAGAGTTGATACACAATGATGTGTTTGGACCTATGTCTATTCCATAACTAGGTAAATCTATGTATTATGTTTCATTCATAGATGATTTCTCAAGGAACACATGGATTTATTTTATTAGAAATAAATATGAGGTATTTGATAAATTTAAAGAGTATAAGGATCTGGTAGAAAATCAGACAAAGAAGAAAATAAAGGTATTGAGGACAGATAATGGTGGAAAATTCTACAGAAATTAATTTGAAGAATTTTGTAAGAAGTGTGGTATAGCAAGGTAGAAAACTACCCCATACACACATCAACAAAATGGAGTTGCAGAAAGGATGAACAAGACACTGATGGAAAAAGCAAGGAGCATGCTTAGTGGTGTCGAGTTAGGACAAGAATTATGGGTAGAGGCAGTGGGTACATCATGCTACCTGGTCAATCGATCACCCTCATTAGCGTTGGATGATAAAACTCCACATGAGGTATGGAATGGTAAGAAACCATCTCTTGAACATCTCAGAGTGTTTGGTTGCGATGCTTATGTACATGTTCCAAAGGAAAATATGAGTAAGTTGGATAATAAAGCTGAAAAGTGTATTTTTATGGGTTACAAAGATGGTGTGAAAGATTATAATCTTTGGAACCTAGAAACTAAGAAGACTATTTACAGTCAGGATGTTGTTTTTAGAGAGGTAAAAGATGTTTCCAAACATGAATTCCTACCAAGGAAAGAAGAACCTGAGAAAATAGAGTTTGCGTTGGATGATGCAAAATCCGAATCATCTGAAGAAGATGAAGAAAAAGAAGAAGAACCTCATACCCCAAGGGTCAGTATTGAGGATATCAGTGAGGGAAAGAAGGAAACCGGAAAGGTATAGTCCTCCAGATTTTCGTTCTAATTTTTCTTTTTTATTACTGATGATGATCCCAAAACTGTCAGGCAAGCAATGAATTCAGAGGATAGTAAACTCTGGAAGAAGGCCATGGTTGAAGAAATGGATGCCTTGGATAAGAATGAGGCATGGGATATAGTTGATTTTCTATCTGGAAGAAAATATGTTGGTAGAAAATGGTTGTTTAAGAAGAAGTTTAATGCAGAAGGAAAAGTGGAGAAATAAAAAGCTCAGTTAGTAGCAAAAGGTTATTCCCAAGTAGAGGGAATTGACTTCGGTGAGATTTTTTCTCCTATTACCAAGTTAACTTCTATTAGATTTATTTTACCTACTTCTGCTGCTTTTTATCTTGAAGTGGAATAGATGGATGTAAAGACAACATTCCTACATGGGTGGTTTTTTCTATTTTTAGCGGATTTTGCTATTTTTAGCAGTTTTCTAAATTAATCCCGGATTAAGGGATTAGGGTTTTGGCAGCTACAGAATACCTAAAATATTGTATATATTGTATGGTGAATGGTGAAATTAATACAATGAAGAATTGAAAGGTGCGGCACCAAGGAAGGATGGTTTTCTCCCAGTTAAGGGTTCCCAGCGTAAATCTCTATGTACTATGTGCATGAGCCATTGATTAATTTTTGTTTTGCTTAAGAATCTGTATGCATTGCTTTACTTCACAAGTTTAAAACTTACAGGAACAACAACTTGGGGAGCCAGTTCAGGAAGCATTAGTCAAGTATCTACACTGTGTGGAGGTAGTAGTTCAGCATTCAAGATGGCAGGACACGATCCCACCATCAAGTTACCAAAATTTAAAGGAGAAGCATCGAAGGACCCGAAGAAGCACCTGTTTATCTGCGAAAAGATCTAGGAAGCGAAATAGATCACGAATGACGATACTAAACTTGCAAATTTATCTATCACACTAAGAGATCATGCACTGGATTGGTATATGAGTTTAGCTGCAAACAGTCCGCCAGGGACAACCAGAACGATTGGAGATATCAAGAAGTTGATGATAAATGAGTTCCAGAAGCCTAGTTCATAGGATCAATACATGAACGAGATGATAGAGATTAGATAGAAACCAGGAGAATCTGTATGGGATATTGACTAGAGATTCAAATGATTGAAAGGAAAGTTGAAATATGCCATGACATATATGCATCATAGGCACATGTTCGTTAATTCATTCTGACCACACTTGAAATATCCATTGTGACAATAGAAGTTTTAGACACAAGAAGAGGCTCTGTAGGCAACTCTACAACTGAAAGAAAACCAATATCAGAAGATAGATCCAGCCATCAAGGATTTGAAGGAGGATTTGAAGAACTTAACATTCCAGCTGAACTAGAACAAAAGTAAGGACAAAAGAGAAGTCGTTTGGTGTACCACATGTAGGACATAAGAACACCATAAGAATGAATGTCCAACATTCGCGTAGTACATGTCAACAGGAATGGCAAACCCATTTCCAATAGGAGGATTATGGTGTGAAATATATAAGAAACCGGGACATGATCCATATCACTTCCCAATGATGTAGAAGTACCAGACAATACTGAAGAGATCATATTGCAACTTTTGCAAGTCGGTGGGCCATGATGAAAAAGATTGTAGAACCGTGGAATTGATGAGGGAAAGAACATCAAATGCATACAGGGTGCAGGCATAAATGATGACCGGAAAAAATACACATCAGTTTAAACAAGTACCAACCCCATACAACACTGTGCAATAGCAGTATAACACTACACAATAGCCATACAACATTGCATAGTCACAATACAATACCACACAGTCACACTATAATATCACGCAGTATAACCAAGTGCCTCAGTATAATGCGTTGCGAGGGGATCGAGCTAGCTACAGAGGCAGAGGAAGAGTAAGAGGAGGCTTTGGAAGAGGTAGAGGACCAGTGGTATGTCATAATTGTCAATAACTAGGACACTACACATGGGAATCTCCACTCCCACCAACGACTTGTATGTATTGTCGTCCATTGGTTCATGAAACAGAAGAATGCCCAACACTATTAGGGAATATCCAGGAGAAGAGAAATCAGAACAAACAGAATGTTCAATGGAATTCAACAGAAGCGTAGGATGAAGGAAGAAACATCAACATAGTTACACGAGGTGGAGCTAAAATAGGAAATGATGGAGAACGAGAAGAGCCAACACAACATGAATGGGTAAACAAGAATGTCGAACCAAGGAAACAATTTGATGTGCAGAACAAAAAGGAGATATTCAAGAAAGCAAGACAAGAATTTTTTAAGCTAGACATTGCATTGACATCAACTGTGCAATATAATAAGGAAGTACCAGAGTACGAGATGCCTCCATCACTAGATCACACCAAAGAAACACATCCCCTGGGACAAGTAAGTACGAATAAAGGATTTTTTCAATCATGTGTAAAATTACTCAATGACCCATCATCTGTTGAAATATTACAAAACATGCTAGATAAATGTAGCATAGAGGCAGAAGGAAAGTTAGAACCAAAAATAGTAAATCACCTACATACACGGAGGAGAACAAGTAGGGAGTTCAGGATGAATGTGAACATTGGAGATTTCAATATGAGAGATAGTATACTGGATTTAGGATCCAAATTCAATGTGCTACCCAAGAAAACATGGAAATGTATGGGAGAGCCCACATTAGGATATTCACATGTTCGGCTGAAACTAGCAAATCAACACAAAGTTCTACCAATTGGGAGACTAAAAGGGGTAACAATAGATCTAGATGGAGTGTGCACTAAAGCTGACTTAGAAGTAATAGAGATAGTGGACGACACAACACCATATCCAACATTACTTGGATTGGATTGGGAGTTTGACAACCAGGCTATAATAAACTTAAAGATGCAGAAGATGACATTCGAGTCAGGTGAATACATAGTCATTGCACCATTGGACCCATCAGAAGGGGAAAGGTTTGTATAACCGACATGCTTAGACCTGGAGGAAATCAATCAGTTTTACAGAGCAACTGCGCGAGAAGAATATTATGTGAACCTGACTGCATATGGAGTACTCAGTTGGTGAAGCAACACCTCATGTGCATCAGACTCAAACACGGCCTTAGAAAATTGGCAGTAGAGGCTACACGAAGTCAACATAAGACAATGTGAAAGAATAGACTGCGCAGTAATATGGGTAGTGTTAGCACTGAGAATCACCCTCATATTGAAAGACGATAATCCCATTACTCATCAAAATATTTGTAAATGTAAATGAGTGATTAAAGGTCAAATGGGAAAAAATCATAGTAAGAATGTCTTAACTCAAAAATCTGGGCTAGCATGCATAAGAAAATGAGGTCTTGATTCCCTTCAGTTGGTGGTTTGGAATAAAAGTGAATAGGAGGAATACTTAGTGAGGAAAGTGGAAAGGTATGCTATTAACATCAGATCTTCAAGCAGCCAAGAGAAGAAAACTCAGTTACAAGAACTTCTTGAACTTAAATTTTAAGAACACTAAAAAAATTTCATAGCAACATTATAATCAAACATTCAGCATAACACAACCACAAAATTTCATATGGATCATCCAATCATGAGTATTTCAGTATAAGAGGCAACAAGATGATAAAAAGGGAACTGAATTCTATTAATCAAAATGTCTCAAGTCCAATACATAACTAGAGAACAACTTTACTTAGTCAAAATATTACAATCAGGGAGCCCTTCTTAACCATTCGAATATCTTTAATCATTTAGAAGATGTATTTATAACCAAAAAAGGAAAGGAAACAACTAGAGGTGCGAGTTGGCCATCCTATCCTAGGATTCTCCAAAATAACTACAATTTTAACACTTGTGCTAACATATCTTAACAAACTACTACAACTTAGGAGCCATGTTGGCAACCAATCCAACAATAATTAAATGGCATGCCTTCTAGCTTAGGCACATTCTTCTTTAGTGCCAAGTGTCCTACAATGGTCTTAGGCTGCTTCCATGCTACCACCTGTGATCCTTTCTTCTCTCCTCATCATCGAAAATAAGGAAGGAGTCATGAAGTTGAACCTTTGATCGTGATGGCTAGTTTGTAGCACAATTCTGTAGTGCATTTGGTAGCCAATTCTATAGCGCCCTTTGTAAAAAAACTCTGAATATTTCATAGCGTGTCCTCTGTAATAGCTATGCAGATTTCGTAGTGCCATCCCTAAAATAGCTCTGCCCTTTCTGTAGCGCCACTCTTGTGTAACGATTCTGTAGTTTCCATAGTGCCACTACTGAAACAGTTCTATAGATTCAATAGCGTCATCCATAAAATAGCTCTGCAGATTCCATAGCACTATTGTTGAGCTTTTCTAGGAGATTTCGTAGCACCTTTGTTAGCGCAATTTGTAGAACATCCTGTATAGAAGATTCTGTAGTGCCATTGGGCTACAGAATATCTGTGTTTTTTTTTCTTCTGTGTGATGTAATAAATTCTTCAAAAACACAAAAAAATTAGCTGATGGACTAAGTGCATGTAGATTCCTATATAGGTATAAAAATAATACTTCCTTTATTATTTCACACTTGCAAAAAGAGACCACCCACAAAAATGGATCTGTCATCCCCCAACTACTTCATCAATCTAGCACTCCTCCTTGTTGTAGGAGAACTTACCTCTGTCATAGAAGCATGTTTTTCCTTTGTAGGGATACTCCTCTTAACTGCAGGTTCATCTATTTCTATTGCAGCTTGTACCAAAACATTTAAGTTCCTCTAGGCTAGTTCATCCTTAAAATGATGCAATTCCTCCTTGAGCTTTCTGTTTTGGGACTGAAAGCTTATGTTTTTCCTGTACAGGGTCTTAAGTTTCCTACGGAGAGGCATGGCTCTTCTTGATGAAAACCTTTCCATATCAAGGGTTTCAATGTACATGTCCATGAGTTCCTTCATCTTTCTTCTCTCCGTAAAAATTTCTACCTTCAAATGAGCAACTTCTTTCCTAGCCTCCCTGAGTTGTCTAATCAATATTTTGAAAGTGGGATTACTATGTGGAGTGCTAATATTGATAACCTTAATAGGTTTACTAGTGGATTTACCTTTATCTTTCCACTAAACAGAGGCTCTGTCTATCACCTCAATAGGCTTCTCAATTCCTTTACCCTTATCTTTCTCTCTCCTTGGAATTGAAGCCTTGGGTAAGACTTCTACTTCAACAGCTTCCTTGTGGGTTGGTGGTCTAGTAAAAGGATTACTGATTCTGATCTTAGCCATTGGAGCAGGTGAATGGAAATGCAACTTCCTTCCCCTATTGGCTGTGGTTTTGGTAGATGAAGGGACTTCTTCCAATTCAAGTGCAGGAGGAGGTGAAAAATCTCTCTGTGGAGAGTGATGAACCTCCCTCTCTTCTTCTTCAATTTCTTTAGGGGTTTCTTTGTCTTTAGTAGTGGGTTTTTTTTTTCTCTTCCAGCTTGTTCTTGTTAGGGAAACACTACTAGATGGAAAAGTGTTTTTCATCCTTGATTGAGGGGTAAAGGATATATCTAGCTACATATGGTCAGAGACGATGAACTGTTCCCAAGGAATGTTCCTTTTCTTCAACTCTTCCATCACCAACATCCTGATCAACTCAGAGTGGAAGACACTAGTGTCCACAGCCTTGGAATTGGCTTGGACTCTATCAGACATATTTCCCATACTCCTCAATAGATAAAAAGGGATATTCATTGAATCCTTACCAGTGAAATGAAACAAGAGTCTTATATGATACCGGTATATCATGTTAAACCTTCCCTCACATGTAAAATATCTCTGGATGATCTTTAACATTTTATCAAAGACTTCAAATAGGTGGATCCTAGGCACTCCCTTAGACAAATTGTCTTTATGATAGTATGGTTTGAGGAATTCCTTGGATAAGTTAGCATTGAGGATCATGTATTTGAACCACCTCTCATCAGTATTAAGTATCTCAGTGGCTGTTGCAATAGAGGCCTCAAATACCTCAAACTCAAGGTTTCCCACCTTGGCCTTAATTCCATTAAAGTGTAATGTAAATAGCCTTGCTACTTCAGGGTGTCCCCTCTGCATGTTTTGACAAAAAGAGAGTCAACCAACCCTTTGGAAAACCTCCCTGACCATTAGCTCAGCATCAAACAGGTGTTGTCAGAAGCTTCAGTCCTAACCACAATCCCTCCCTTGTGAGACTTATTATTTTGAGGTGTCTCTATGGATATAAATAGGGGATCAAAGGTTGTGATACAATGAGGGGTAAAGGAACCAAATAGAGGCAAAGATCTATGAGAATTGATAGTGGCTAATGGTTTCTCTCTCAAGTATTTTCCACCAACTCACTTTGAATTAACAATGGACTGGTTTGATGGCTTTCTTTTAAAAAAATGACAGAAAGAAAATCTGAGGAAAGATATGCAAGGTTGCACTCCTCAGTTTTATGCCACCATAAAATGGTCATCAAAGCTTTAAAAGGTAGGGAATGCCATCCTCCTCACTTCCAGCTAACTTTGAGATAAAAAAACGTAGGAAGACATAGTGAATAAGGGAGGCTAATTCATGGATATTGTGAATATAGATGATGGCACTGATAAATCCAAGGAAAACACAACACTGGGACAAGGGATCCTTAGAGTTAGTTTTGGCAGCGATTTCTATAACGCAGTGTGGACACAAGAGCCAAGTGAATGAATGGGAATTCGAGATTTTGAAGAAAAATGGATGGATCTTGGTATAGGAGAAATTCAGTTGGAAAATGGCTATGGAGTCTGTAGAAGAAAGGCTACAGATGAAAATGGATGAGAGAGGATGAATTTTGTAGTGTCAGGCGATACCAAAAGATGAGGCAGGTGTATCATAACACTTTCCCATGCAGTTGAAAATACTCAAGAAATACCTGGAGGTTGTGGATGATGATGGAATATCTGCAACAAGCTATGGAACTTCTACATCCACCTCAACCTCCAATTCATCTCTAACAATCGATCCCGTAGCAAAATCTGCATCTTGTATGAACTAGTGATTTTAGCAGCGCCGAGCTTGGGAGGAAAAATTCAAATTGATAAAGAGTTAGCAAGCTAATAAATGACCAAATCTCAATATTCCTTTTTAAAGACAAGGGCACTGAAAACAATGGAAATCATGACATCAGTTGATTATGGTGAATTATGGTAAAGGAGCATAGGACAAAGGTGCGCTACGGAAATGCCTAGTGAGTTGGCAGCGCCCTTTTGAAAGTTTGATTTGACCCCCTTAATGGACATAGGGACAACATGGAAAGGATAAATAGCATGAGTGGATGGAGTGACTCTTCAATTTGTTAGGATCATGGGGTTGATAATGCTTGGTGTCAAGTCAAAAGGTGAGTCAAATACATGAACCATAAAATGAACCTAGGCTAAAATCATATGTATGGGCCAAAAAATGAGCCAAAACCCAAGTCTTTATTTGTTTAGACTAACCTAAGTAAATCACAAAGAGAAAAATAAATCAAACCTAAAGACTAAAGGATAAAAATTAAAAACCTAAGGGATAAAAGACCCATGACAACTTCATGTGATAACATTGGCTCCATAGGGGATGGCATGCTCCCTGTGAGTTGCCAATAAAAAGAAGCTTCAATGTCTTATCCTAGGGATATGGGGTCACTTATTCAATCAGAAATAAAACAAAAATGATATTTACAATGAATGGAAAGCCACTCATGGCTTAAGAAAAATACGTTTTTAGAAAGTGCCCATTGATAGGGCCACCAAAAACTTCGGAATCCTCCAAATTTTGCAAGTTATATGTGTTATTTAAAAATAGCTTAGAAATATTGAAGGGACCAATCCACAAGGGTTAAAATTTACCATGTTTTCCTTTGTCTTGCTTGGTTGCATCCCACTTGAGCACTAGATCTACCAGCTGGAAATATTCTTTGCTTACCTTCTTGTCAAAGGCTTTCTTGGTCTTCTGTTGATGGTCATCTGCTTTGTCCAGTAGATTCTCCCTAGTCTGTTGCACTTCTATCAGTTGTTGTATCCTTCTGACCATATCATCAGGTTCTCTTTGGTAGTCCTTGAAGAATTTTTCCATAGGCAAGGCAAGTTGAGTAGGAAAGATAGCCTCAACCCCATATACAAGCTGAAAATGAGAGACACCAAGTGACCTCTTTGTTGTAACTCTATCAGCCCACAAATCAAATTTCATCTTTGAGTCCCATTCTTTCTTGTTGTCTTCTAACAATATCTTGATGATATTTATAAGGATATTGTTATAGTATTCTTCCAATCCATTCACTTGGGGGTAGTAAGGAGTAGAATGAACCAATGTAATCCCATACTGTTCACAGAACTTGATCAATGGTTCAACCTTGAAGGATGCAGTATTATCAGTAAAAACATTTCTCAGACAACCAAATCTTGACATGATATCCTCAAGAAAACTAATGATTACCTTGTGGGAGTCATTCCTAGTAGGAATGGATTCTATCCACTTGGTGAAGTAATCAGTGGAATTCAAAATCCATCTATGATGACCACTTGAAGTAGGATGGATTTCCCCAATGAAGTCTAGACCCCACTACTGAAAAGGTCCTAGAGCTACCATAGGTTTCAATGGAAAATATTTAAGTTGATGATTTCCAGAAAACTTTTGGCATTTGACACAAGCTCTAATCTTTGCACAAACATCAGTAAAAAGGCTAGGCCAAAAATACCTAGCTCTTAGGATTTTATAGGCTGTGGTTCTCTAGAAGTGATGGCCCCCGCATAAACTATCATGAAAATCAATCATGACCTTTTGGGTCTCCTGTGGATCTATACATCTCAAAATCACTCCTATAGGATATTTCCAATACAAAACTTGGTCAATAAGACAATATTTGATTTCTTCAAGCTTCAAAGCTCTTACCTTTTTCTTTTCCAAACCATCGGGAGGCTGCCACTTTTGAAGAAAATATATGATGTCCTTATACCAAGTGAATTCTGCCAACTTTGGGCTAGCATGAGAACCTTTATCAGCCAACTTAGCTTGATAATTTTCTGATTTTATGTTCATGAAATTACCCCCCAAAGATTTGCAATTTGATTTAGCCAGAAACCTAGATAAACCTTGGCCTTTCACCAATTTAGTGGGCTTTATTTCAAGGTCAAATTCCAGAATTTTGGTAATCCATTTTCTCCTCCCGTTGGCCCTTGACCAAGTTTTATGGATACTTGGTCATGATTAATTGTTTTTGGGACTTCGACAGGCTATCAATAGAGGAGCACAAGACAAAGCAGAGATCACAGGATCTTGGTCCCTTTTTGGGTCCTTTTTGGGTTTTGGGATAATGTAACGGGTATGGGAATGTCGACCCATGGGTTTTACCCATGTTTAGGCCATTTTGTAATGTATAAATAGAAGGATAGGAGATGTAAGAAGTAATCAATCTATGTGATTGTGGCCGATAGCTTAGTGTTAAGATATGATCTATGTGCCTTGACCAACTTTGTGCATACTGTGTGAGAACTTGCAGAGCTAAGTGCAAGTGTTGTAAGTGATGACTGCACGGACTGTGTGCTAGATCTACTTGGGGAAGGAGGATCTGACGAAGTGCGCACAAATCTCCTGTCCTATGCAGAGTAGGATCTTGATGCTTTGTGTCTGTAACTGATTGAAAGAAGATAATAGAAGAAGAGAAGAGTTTGTGGATGTTAAGAACCAAACATCAATATAGCATAGAAAAACCTCAGGAAAAGTACTCAACGCCTTGAAAAAGAGATAATTTCAGATAATAAGCCTCTTCGAGGGGGAAACCTCCTTTTACCCCACTTAAATTTTCAAGTACAGGATGATTCAAACTGAAAATGTCTCCTCGGTAGATATAGGAGACTAGGAGGTATAATTACAACTAATGGCCTAAAGTCGACATAAATAAAATAACATTACTTAATCTAATATGCCCCAATTAAGGGTTAATGAGCAAGCCGACATAAATAAAATAACATTACTAATCTAATATGCCCCAATTAAGGGTTAATGAGCCAATATTAGGGCTTAACATGCCCCTCCCCTTGAGACAAGTGTTGCCCGCAATGCTTGATTAACTCTGGATGCTTCTGTATAAAAGACTCATCTTCCCAAGTGGAATCTCCAGCTTGTAGTTTCCTCCATTTAATGAGATACTCTGAAATGGATCTATTCCTTAGTTGGCAAATTCTTGTGTCAGTGATGGCTTCAGGCTCCAATATGATTTTTCCTTCCTCGTCAAGTTCTGGCAATATAGTTTGAACTAGGATCTTGTCACCTATAACCTTCTTTAAGCATGAAACATGGAAAACTGGGTGTACTCGTGAAGATGCATGTAGCTCCAATTTGTATGCCATAGTACTAATCTTTTGCAATACCTTATAAGGGCCATAGTACTTTGGTGATAATTTATTATCCTTCTTGGCTTTCTTGAGGGAGATCTGTTTGTATGGTTGTAGTCTTAAAAATACCCAATCCCCTACTTCAAAACTTCTTTCACTACGATGTTGATATGCTTGTTGTTTCATGCGATTTTGTGCCATGGTTAGGTTGTCCTTTAAGATTTGGAGAACTTGTTGTTG
>ML778140.1:1205941-1244058 GCA_009831015.1 Picea engelmannii | reverse complement strand
GAAGACCTTTGGGAATATCTTCAAATACTTTGGAATGCTTATCAATGATCCTTTGGAGATATTGAGGAATAGATGGCTTAGATGTTTGAACATATAGTGAGCATAGTTGTGCAATAATGCCTTGATGCCCCTTTTTCAATAATGTTTTCATGCCATTAGAGCTTATCACCTTACCGGGTTTCCCTATGATACCTCTTAACTCAATTTATTTTCCTTCTATTGAAAATTTCATGAAAAGTTCTTGAAAATTAAAAGCCACTGTTCCTAATGATTGTAACCATTGGATTCCTAGTACAACATCTGCACCACCCATGGGTATAGAAATCATTGGACTATTCATTACATATTCCCCCATAGTAAGATTTATCTTATTGCATTTTCCTGAGCAATTGATAGTTCTTCCATCTGCAATCATTACTTGAAACTCTGGCGCTGGATATACAACGCAATTGAGATCTTTGGCTAATTTATAGTGAATAAAATTGTGAGTACTTCCATAATCAATTAGGACTATTACCTTTTTATTTTTGATGTATCCTTCGATCTTGAGGCTTTGAGGAGTGCTAATTCCATCCAATGCATTACACGATATCGTGGGAGTCAACTCTTCAGTCGAAATTTCTTCTACGTTTTCATGTTGAAATGGTTCTTGTTCTATCTGCCAAGTTTCGGCCCTTCTGGGTATGAAACTTTATTTTAGGTAGTTCTCTGATATTTGTTCTCTGCAATGCCATAGGTCTGATCAAATTTGGGTGTGCCAAGTGGAATATACGGTAACTTCCTCACAACTTGTCGATTTTTGTCTTTTCCAGGAGATCTCACTTGTGTATCATGCCCCACACAAAATGATTGATATCCAATTTTGAAACTCACACCCAAAATACTACAAGCCGTTCAAGATCCAATGAAACCAGTCCCACTTAATTTGGATACTCTAGCAAGAAGTTATGATTGTTTTACTTGGAACACCTTCTTGAGACTAGTCAATAGGACTAGTCAGATACCCTATCTTACACAAGGTGTATCTAAAACTTTATGATGACCCTAAAGCTGAACCTTTTACCACATATGAATTACTAATTTCTGTAAATTTCATCCAGATTTCAGGGTCTGAAACATTACAAAAAAAAAGTTATAGCGAAAATTCCGCAATGACTCATTTCAGGATGATTCCAGAACCCTATCTTGTATAGGATGTATCTCCAAAATTATAAGGCCTCAAGAGATAAATTTTGAACCCAACGTACCTTGATCCGTCTACTAAATATCCTCCAAGCCGTTCCTTCTGAAATATTTTAGAAAAAAATTTATAGCGAAAATTCCACGATGTCTTAGATGTAGCAGCGAAACCCCAAGACCTTGAGCTATGATCCCATATGTTAAGAACCAAACATCAATATAGCATAGAAAAACCTTAGGAAAAGTACTCAACGCCTTGAAAAAGAGATAATTTCAGATAATAAGCCTCTTCGAGGGGATAACCTCCTTTTACCCCACTTAAATGTTCAAGTACAAGATGATTCAAACTAAAAAATGTCTCATTGGTATATATAGGAGACTAGGAGGTATAATTACAACTAATGGCCTAAATCCGACATAAAAAAAATAACATTACTTAATCTAATATGCCCCAATTAAGGGTTAATGAGCAAGCCGACATAAATAAAATAACATTACTAATCTAATATGCCCCAATTAAGGGTTAATGAGCCAATATTAGGGCTTAACAGTGGACGTAGCCCTAGGGTGGGGGTGAACCACGTACATGTTGTGTTTCTCTACTTTGTGTGTCTATGTGCTTATTTGCTTAGTGCTTTGATATAAATGACTGTTAAATAGACCTATTTATTCTTTTTTCTTAATGATGTATATAAATGCTAGATCAGGACTATGTGAATGTGCTTAGTGCTTAAACCTGCTAGATCTAATTTGTCTCTTTATGCTAAGTGCTTAGACACATTATATCTGAATAAGTGTTGCAATGCTTTGTTTTATCTACGAAGTAGATATTGGTTGGATATTAATGAACTGTCGATTCAGAGTGCTCTGTTAAGTGTTAGAATCACAGATCTATGTCCATACTAAGGTTGCAGACATTTGATTCCTTCAACCACCCCTGCCTCTACCTCAGGTGAGACTTCACTTGCTTCGCAGGTGTTGCCGAAAGGGTCGGTAGTTAGGGTTTTTTTGGTGCGGTGTTGTAGCGTTGAACCCTGGTTCTACCCCTATGCCAAAAATGGTTTTGTTACTGGGAACTGACGAAGAAGAACTTTGTGCAAAGATTCAACCTGGAACTGTGAAATCTTTGTGCGTAGATCTGTTGCCCTAGTGCGCAGCACTCTACTTGACCTGTGAAGCTTTGTGATGAAAGAAGAAGGGTCAGATCTGAAGAAAAGAGGTAAGATCTGTAAGCTTTGTGCTCTGATAAAGGTGAGAATAGTGACATTAGATCTGAAAGCTTTGTGCTCTGAGAGAGGTAAGATAACTGGAAAATTTTGTTTTAAAAGCATGGATCTAGGTATGGTTGATAAATTATGTCCTAGCTTGAAAATTAGGGCATAGATAGAAGAAAGAAGATTTGATAAGAATAGATCTAATGAGAAATATGTTATTCCTATGCATAGAAAGAATTGTTGGACTAAACAATGGATGCAGGATCCTAGAAAGAAATTTTTGTAGGTTATCTACTATGATCCTAGCGCACAGTACAAGAAAGGTTGGGGATCATTTAAAATAAAGAGAGTATTGACTCTTTGTTACAGTTGCAGAAGACCAGGACATCTTGTTAAGGAATGCCTTGGGAGAAGACCTAGTTTTCTTTGTTGCAAATCTATAGACCACGAAGTATTGGATTTCCCTAGAATGATTGTGAAGCTTGAAGAAATGAACATGAGACGAGAAAACCCTAAGGCAGATCCATAAACTATGGTTATGACAGAACCCCAGAAAGAATCAGAGAAAGTATTGCTACATATGAAAGAAACCCTAAATGACAACCGACATGTCAGTTTATCAGATATTTTCAAAGAAAAAGAGCAAGTAGAAGCAAGAATAGGACACTTTGACGTCAACTATGTTCTAGATGAGGAAACATAGGTGAATATCATGATAGAAAGAACTTGGAAAACCCTAATAAAGCCTGCTATGATTCCTTCATTAGGAGGAATAGGCTTGTTTAAAGGAAAACTAGTAACTCTATGTGGAAGAATTACCCAAATATCTATGATTTCCCATGGAACTGCAACACAAGAATAATTTGAAGTTATCAAGTTTGTTGAGGATTGCACCCCATCTCCAATGTTGTTATGAAGGACTTGGATTGACAAAGACCAGATCTGAAGGAAAGAAGGAGAGGAAGCCCTAGAATAGAAGAAGCAAGAGTTAAAATATTTCATAGCTAGGAGGATCGCACCATTAATTGAAGAACAGAAGAATCAAGCGAAGCTATTTCAAGCCAGATATTTGGATGTCATAATTGGAAGAACACTAGAAGAACCACAGAAGACTGAAGTGCCTATCCGAGATGAAGTATTACCCCTGATTTCTAGGAAACAATCTCACCAGTGCGAAGCTACTCTGCCGAAAGAAAAGAAGAATCAGAATGGAAAAAGGAATACCGAGATGAAGATCACTGGAAAGAAGGCTAGAAAGCTAAGTAAGAAGAAATCTAAGATTGAAAAGTTACAGAAATTTCCAGACGGAGCATCGTTGAAGGAAAAACTGCAGAATTGGAACTTCGTCGGGATCACAGAACAACGTCACATGGCACTTCGCAGTGGCGAAGCAATAGAGCCATTGGATACATTATAACCATTAGACCAACACTATGAATGGGTATAAAGGAATTTATGGTTCACCACCAGATCATTGGACCACGCCATAATGGATAGAACAGAGTTAATGAAGGCTTCTCGGTCGTTGCAAGAGATTCGTTGTTGATTTACCTATTTATCCCTTCACGCCATGTACTGAGAACACTTTTGCTAATCAAGAATCTGAGCCTCACATGAATTCAAACACTCTACACTGGTTTCAGCCCCTGATGAAGTTTAGCGCAGATCGACATTTCATTTACATTACAATGGGAGCCAATGAGAATAAAGAACAACTTCAGTCATACTACAAGCTGATGAAAGAGGACCTCGAAGAGATCACTAAGGACTAGTCGGTGGACCTCCTTATTTCAGAAGACTCTGTCGAGCTATCCGACCTTGACAGCCCAGAAACTGTGCATGATACACTCGGACCCAGAAGGACAAAGAAGACCAAAGAAGCCCAAGATGTAAGTAGTACCTCGGTGAAGACTACTTCCATATCACCAAAGTGAGGGGGTGATGGAGAAGAGATAAATGGCACAGAAGCTGAACAAAAGAAAGGCAAAGTAACACTGCCTAGAGACGAAGTTGAGCCTGAGAAGAAGAGGAAGGGTTCACCCTCGAAAAATTCTTCCCAGAAGAAAGAAAAATCCACCATGAACAAGATGCAAACTGTCCTCACCTCAGATGACTTTGATTTCATCATAGCAGCCTTGAACAATGCTTCACTAGAAATAACAAAGAAATAAGAAGCTAAATAAGAGAAAATGTATGATAGAATTGATATTGAATTCTGAGGAGTACAACAAGCACTTCAATCCGGTCGCGTAGTCTCCACTGCGCCCCTACCATCGAGAGAACCAGAGTTGGGAGACGAGTCAGCCCAACTCCACCGACTAGCTGATACAGTTGAAGCTCGCCTTCGACGAGCACAAGAAGAAACCAAACAAGCCACCTAGGCCTTGAAGCAAGTGAAAGGCATACTCATAGAACAACACAACACTGCAAAACAGGAAAAGTTGGCTCTCCAAGCAAAGTTCGATGAAGAGAAAGCACAGATGCGGCAAGGAAAGGAACAGTTGCTCGCAGAGAAACTTGAAGTGAAGGAAGCGGTCAATAAAGCACTTCACTTTGTGACAGTCTTAGAAATCAAGGTAGAAGATCGATTTACACAGCAGGTAGACCAGCTCGCAGAAGCCATCCAACATATACAACAATGCATAGAAGACTTAGAGCTCTGCACAGTGCCCAAGACTCCTCAAGATGTAAGGGACCAAAGAGAAGCAACTGCCCGAAGCATAGTTCAAAGACTAAACTCCCTTGCCATGGAATGAAAATAGTTGAGTAATCGCAGTGCCCAGATGTACGAGAAACTCACCGAGAACCCAGAATTGCAGGCACTAGAATTGCAGCTCTAGGAAGCGAAGCAGCATGCAGAGACACTACATGCACAGTAGAAGGCCCTGTTAGTTGTAGAAAGAATGAATCAATCTCAAGAACAACACACCGCCTAACAATAGATCCATACCATCCAGAGTAGAGTTATGGAAGTAACTCAGAGACTCCAACCTATACAAGATCAGGCTTACCAATTGTTTACAGAAGTAGAAGGAGGAGGAATAGAACTGGAACAAGTTGTCACCATAGTAGAATAATGCCTAGAGGGACCTATCAATGACGTACTCATCCAAGAGTTCACTGAACAAGAGGTCATGGCACAACAACAATTCAAAGAAGCTCGAGCTAAGCTCAAGGCATTCGAAGTAGAACTGGTCAAACCAGAGTGACTTGGGACGAGTCACAAGTGAGTGTTGGGGGCCTGTTGGCCCTTGACCAGGTTTTATGGATACTTGGTCATGATTGACCGTTTTTGGGACTTCGATAGGTTGTCGAAGGAGGAGCACAATATGAAGCAAAGATCGTGAGATCTTGGCCCCTTTTTAGGTCCTTTTTGGGTTTTGGGATAATGTAACGGGTATGGGAATGTCGGCCCATGGGTTTTACCCATGTTTAGGCCATTTTGTAATGTATAAATAGAAGGATATGTGATGTAATAAGTAGTCAATCTATGTGATTGTAGCCGATAGCTTAGTGCTAAGAGATAATCTATGTTCCTTGACCAGCTTTGTGCATAATATGTGAGAACTTGCAGAGACAAGTGCAAGTGTTGTAAGTGCTGAGTGCACGGACTATGTGTTAGAGCTACTCGGGGAAGGAGGATCTAGCGAAGTGCACGCAGATCTCCTATCCTATGCGGAGTAGTATATTGGTGCCTTGTGCCTGTAACTGGTTAACAGAAGATAACAGAAGAAGAGAAGAGTTGGTAGACATATCCCCAGGGTGGGGGTGAACCACGTACATGTTGTGTTTCTCTGCTTTGTGTGTCTATGTGCTTATTTTCTTAGTGCTTTGATATAAATGACTATTAGATAGACCTATTTATGCTTTGTTCTTAATGATGTATATAAATTCTATATCGGGACTATGTGAATGTGCTTAGTGCTTAAACCTGCTAGATCTAATCAGTCTCTTTATGCTAAGTGCTTAGACACATTAGATCTGAATAAGTGTTGTGATGCTCTGTTTTATCTGCGAAGTAGATATTGGTTGGATATTAATGAAATGTCGGTGCCAAGTTCTCTATTAAGTGTTAGAGTCATAGATCTGTGTCCCAGCTAAGGTTGCAGACATCTAAGTCCAACAACCACCCATGCCTCTACCTCAGGTGAGACTTCACTTCCTTCGCAGGTGTTGCCGAAAGGACTGGTAGTTAGGGTTTTGTTGATGCATTGTTGTAGTGTTGAACCCTGGGTCTTCCCATGTGCTAACACCTCCTCCCATCTATGTCAGGATGGATAAGTATCTCTTTCACTGAAGCTGAAGGGACATATGCAAAAATATTTGAATGCAAAACATATACTCTGAAAGCCTTGAGGGCTTTGACCAAATCATAAGCCTGCTTTTCCATGATATCATATTTAATTTTTGCATCCCTCAATTCCCTGCTGAAAAAAGAAATAGGCTACTCTAACCCTTCTGCATTTTTCTACAATAAAACAACAACTACTATGTCAAATAAAGAAAAGGAAAATATTAGAAAATCCTTGGAGTAGTCAGGGTTGATGAGCACAGGTTCTTCAGTCAAAGCCTTTTTTATTTGATCAAAATATTCTCGAGACTCAGTAGTCCATTTGACCTCATTTCCTTTCCTAAGCATGCTTGTAATGTACTTTACCAATTCAACAAAAATTTAAATGAACCTTCTTAGAAAATTGATTTTCCCCAAGAAAGAATGAAATTCTTTCTTGGATCTAGGGAGAGATAAGGTTTGGATGGATTCTACTCTGCTTGAATCAATTCTTACCCCTTCTACTGATAAAATGTGCCCCAACAACTTTCCCTCCTTCATAGAAAACAAAGACTTTTTAGGATTGAGAGAGAGACCAAACTTTCTGCACTTCAAGAAGACCTTTTTCAAATGATGATAATGTTCTTTATCAGATTGTGAGAACACTATAATTTCATCTAAATAGATTACTACAAACTTGTCCTTCTCCCCAATAAAGGCAATATCCGTTTCTCACTGAAATGTCGCTCATGCATTCATCAATCCGAAGGGCATTTTGGCATACATGAATGTGCCCCAAGGAGTAGTGAAGGTTGTATTCTCTCTATCTTAAAGAAAGATAGATATTTGATTGTAGCAAGAAAATCCATCAATCATAGACATCCTATATGAACCTGTCACCCTCTGCAAAATGTGTTCCATCTTTGGTAAGGGGTAATTATCTTTCTTGGAGCTTCTATTCAAATTTATGAAATCGACACATAGTTTGATTTCCCAATTCTTCTTCCTCATTGGGACCAAGTTAGCCACCCATTCAAAGTATCTTAGAGGAATGGTGATCTTGGCATCCAAAAGCATTTTTACTTCCTTTTCCATAATAGGCAGCAACATAGGATTTATCTTTCTGAGTTTTTGCCTAAATGGCTTGGTATCCTGTTTAAAATTGATCTTATGTTCAATGATGTTTGTGTCATATGTTCTCAAATCTTCATATTTCCAAGAAAACACATCAAAAAACTCTTTTAAAAGCTTAACATATTCAGCCCTTTATTCTTTTGACAAGCTTCTAGACAACTTAACATACTTTGGATCCTCCTCTGTACCTAAATTGCATTCAGTCACATCATCATTTTCAGTTGAACCTTTAACCTTTACAACAACATCATTTCTATCAAACAATCTCTCCAAAGGAACTAGTCCTTTTGGAATACGGTTACTGGGCAACTGAACAATATGATGGTCAACAATTTTATTCAAAAAAATATCCACATGAGGGATTTTTTCAGTATCATGATTTTGATCAATATGTATGACAGAAAACTCATCCACAGTCTCAAGAAATATTTTTATCTCAAGATCGTCCTAAAAAACCTTCCAATGTTTGACATTGTCAGGTATAGAGGGTATATACTTCACTTCCACATCATATTTGAGTTTAGGGGGCAAAGGAACTCTGAAATTGCTTGCTGAAATAGCCAAGGAATCTTCCATAGTGTTCTCCTCTCTTGGAACAAATGAGATATTAAAATCTAAGAAGAAACTATCAACAAGATCCCAAACTTCATTTTTGTAAGTCCTTAACCTAGGGTGTTTAGCTTGATATAGATTTTTTATTTGATGAACAATTAATTCAGCATCTTCAAACATTGTTAGATCTTCAATCCTCATGTCTTTGGCAGCCCTCAAACCCAAAACAAGAGCCTCATATTCTTCTGCATTGTTTTTAGTTTCAAATTCAAGCTTGTAGGATATATAAATTATCTCTTGAGTAGGGGAAATAAAGACTACCCCAACACCAACACCTTGTTTAGAAGAAGGCCCATCAAAAAACATCTTCCAAACATAGGTATTAGGAAGAGGCTCTTCACAAGAGGTAATGGACTATTTTCTGATTTCAATAGGAGGTTGAGGAGCATCAGTGAGATGCAATATACTGGATCCTAAATCAATATCAAGTGCAAAAATAGGATGGTTGGTGGGATTTGCTTCATCACTGATGATGCATGCTAATTGAGCCTCCCTATAAAGCCTTCTATGTTCTCCCCCAAACACATGAATGGTGGCATATAAAAGGTCCATCTAAAAAGTTCCCCCAAGTATTTTATACAATATCTTGACAAGAGAATCCCAAACTTAGGGGGGACATCAGCCACCACAATATCCATGACCACACTTTTCATTGGCAACTAAAACACGGTAACAACCAGATATTTGATAACCCCAAGGCACTTCACTTTCCTAGAGTCAAAAGAGTATAATTCATGATAGGTTTTTGTAATTTCCAACCCAAGCTCATCCATGACTATTTTAGGAATGATATTGTGAGATGCCCCTAAGTCCATCAAGCAGTTGTGCAACACTTTATCATGAATGTTCAATGATGTATAGAAATTTTGGGAAGAATAATCTCTATCCTCTACCAAATGTCCTAGGATAACTGTTGGTTTTTCATCTTGAAGGTTAACTGAATCTGTGGAATTGGAAGAAGGCTCGGGCTGTAGAATTTTAGAAAGGTATCTTTTAAATTCCTCATTCTTAATCAGCTCCAAAAAAGGTACAGGGATTTTGATCTTTTGGATTTCATTTTCAAAGCTAAAGGAGGATGGGGATTTCAAAATCTATTTAACTTTTGGGACATGGCTCTTAACCAATGTTTCAGGTCTTTGCACATATTTCCCTTTACTGCTAGTTGTCACAACCTTATCAGACTTTTTTGTTTTAGTGGGCCGAACATAAGTGTCATTATTTCCCTCTTTCTTTTTGTACCTTAGGTTGTATCTATTAGGATTGTCACTTGTTTTTTTCTCCTTTACTCAATTCATTTAATTTACTATCCATGAGAAACTCTTCATATGCAGATTGGGTCAAATGAGGAGATGAAGAGGTTTCACAAAGACAATGGATTTCAGGATCAATTTCTTCATCCTCTCCTTCTTCATCGGAAACAAGGTTTTTTCTGAGAGGGGTTCGAACTTTTTGATCATCCCTATCCCCATTTATTGGATCTCTTTGGAGGACATGAGGGGCATTATTTGGTCTTCTGAAATTACCTCTATTGTCAACATTCTGTGAGTTTCTATAGTTTTTTTTCCTTCAAGTTTCAACTTCTCCATTTCAGCAGAAAGCGATTTCACCAATTTTGTAAGTTCATCAACTTGAGGGTGGAAAACAGGGGATTCATAGGTTTAAGCTTCATCCCGACCTTTCCTTCTATCTCTATTAGAATTTCCCCTAACTTTTTCAGCTGCCAATATATTGGATTCTACTTCTAATAGTGCATTTTGCATATGAGCTAAAGAGGTAGATCTTCTTTCTCTCAACAAGAGGCAAAACTCAGGGTCAAAAGAACTGGCATAGGTAAAATCTTGGCAGAGGTTTCTGTAGGCTTTATTTCAGTGGGAATCTTGTTGTACATTTTATTGAATCTCTTTGAGAAGTCAGAAACAAATTCCCCTTCTTTCCTCTTAAGTGATCCAAATTCTATAATATAATAAAGGAAATCTTTTTTATCCCCTGAATGCCTCAAGAAGGAATCATCCAAATCTTCAATCCCAGTAATGGATCCAGGATTCAAATCCCTAAACGAATTTCTAGCCTCACCATCAAGGCTTTGTACAAATACTCTCATCCATACATATTCATTTTCAATGTTACGATTATCTGCATAACTATAAAAAGATACAAGGTATTCTTCTACAGTTGTGTCTTCCTCCCCAGTGTTAGCACTAGAAGTCACCTCTGAATTGCAGCAGAGGTAAGCCCAACACCCATCAGTTTGTATGTCACAATGAATAAATTTAAGGGGGTCGAATGGGCACAGACTCAAGAAAAATATCGCTTTAACTCAAAAATCCGGACCAAGCAATGCATGAGAAATTGACGTCTTGATTTAACTTCAATCAGTTGGTTGTAGTAAAGGGTGAATAGAGGGAAGAGTAGGTGAGAATATGTAGAGGTATTCTATGGACATCAGGTATTCCAATAGCCTAAGGAGGAAATTTTTTGGGAAAAAGATCCTCTTGAACTCAAATCTTGAGGAAATTGAAAAACGCTATAACAACACTGCAATCAAACCTTCATTGCAACACAGTCACAATGATTCATGTGAATCCTTCAATCATGAACATTCAGTATCATATGAAAAAAGAGTGGATAAATAAACTGACTTTCATTAAACAAGAAGTCTCAAATCATATTACATAACCAGTAAACCAGAGTTTCATTAAAACTTTACAATGCGAGAGATCTGCTCAACCATCCACCCTTAACAAAGTAACAAAACTAACTACTTATACTCAAAACTGATCATGACCACTAGGAGTGTGATCGGACCACTGCATTAACGTTTTCAGTCGGATTCTGATATGTCAGATTATGAAGGCCTCCTCATGTCAAATGAAAGTCAGGCGCGGTTATGTGCTTTATAGGAAAATATTTCCATAAGAAAGCTTCAGATTGACAGTTTTCCTTTGCGGCCTCTCTCTGCATGTTTTCCATTTATGGGGTGAGTTGAAGTTTCAACCACCACTCCTTTTTCATTTACATCTTCTTCTCAGGGCTAAATGCCCAGGGGATGTTGTGTGCTACTAGTGGCTCTACACTACAGGTCCTATGAAACCCACGACCTTCCTCTTTTGCACTTCTGAAATATCAAGCTTCAAGCGTCAGCTCCTTCTTCATAACCCTTTCATGCTTGTGACATCAGTCTTTGACCTGGGGCTCCACCTCTGAGCACTTCAGAACTTTGGGCTTTGGCCACTTCGGCACTTTGGGCTTCAGCCACTTTGGCACTTCGGGCTTTACATATCTCTCATTTAAAATTTCCCAAAGTGAATTTCTTTGCAAATCAGATCTAGCACCATGCATCCCTCTAGATCGAATGGCTCCTACTCACTTCAGGTTTCAGGACTTTGGACCTTTGATGAACAACTTTAACAATATTCTGAAATCCTAATTCCCGCGATAATTTTCCACCATCGATCTCTCCCGACGAGATCTACGGTCCAGATTTAACCTTTGCTCAACCTTGGGACTTCGTACCTTTTTCTATGGCACTATAATTCATGCACTTTTGGATTCTGAACACCCGCGAATCGCCGATCTGAACTTCACATGGAATCCCAACCATTGGAAGTTGAACTCACATGTTTGCTTGATTCGAGTCTGGAATGGGTCGCTCTGAAAGGTGCACTTTGAAATAGATATTGATACCCACGCAAGAAAAGGATTAGGTCTCCCTGTGGCCCTTAGACAACTTTATGTGATAACACCCAGTAAACTTGGGCATATACTTAAGGTAGTCTCCAACTGGGATAGCATTCATAGGCTGAGGTAAAATAAGAGAAGAATACCTAGCAGCCACTATAGCATCCATCCTATTTCTAAGAAGATTAGCACCTGCCATTGGGTTGTGAATTGTAGGGGAACAAGGGGGAGATGGAGTTTTGACAACTGCAAATACAGTCTGGATTTTTGGGGAAAGAGGAAACTTGGATGGAGAATTTTCATTTTTCAGAGGAAGAGTTTGAGACTTGGGGGAAGATGGTATAGGGTCCAAGGGAAAAGAGGTTTCCTCTTTTTTATTCACAGTAACTTTTATAATAGGAGAAGGAAGGCCCAAAGTAGGAAAATATTCAAGACTCTCAAGTCTGAACCAATTTACAACATGAGAAACAAGGGTTTCAAAAATTTCTTCTTTGATTTGGGGGATAAAAGATGAGTATTCAACGTTAAATTTTCAAAATCCAAACTTCTAGAAACTTCAGTAGAAGGTAAAAAAGGACGGTTAGATATGGCTACTGGAGTTTTAAAATTAGAATCAAGTAAATGACCATAAGTACCTGGTACAGTACTTGAAAATCCTTCTTGCGAAGATTTCCCTTTCCTTATAATTTTCTCAGGGTCAACTTCAAGTGTTGCCAGAGGTAGATGTGGAGTAGATCTTGTGTGTCTACCTTTGGGAGCCACAACTGAAACAGTGGAGTCGCCAGGTGCAAGATGCAATCTTCAATGTACTGATTTCTAATGCACCTTCAGAATCAGTATTTCTTTGTCGTTCAATACCAGGTAAATGTCTTCAATTCATTCCCTGACAATGGTACCAAGAATGTTAGCACTGAGAATCACCTTTAGATTGCAAGAGGGTAATCCCTGTACCCATCAAAATATTTGTAAATGTAAATGAGTGATTAAAGGTCAAATGCACAAAACTCAGAATAACAATGTTTTAATGCAAAAATCTGGGCTAGCATGCATAAGCAAATGAGGTCTTGATTAACTTCAGTCAGTGGTTTGGGATAAAAGTGAATAGGAGGAAGACTTAGTGAAGAAAGTGGAAAGGTTTGGTATTAGCATAAGGTCTTCAAGAATCCAAGAAAAGAAAACTCAGTCATAAGAACTTCTTGAACTTAAATTTTAGGAACACTAAAAAACATTCATAGCAGCATTATAATAAAAAATTCATCATAACAAAACCAAAAAATCTCATATGGATCATCCAATCATGACTATTTCAGTATAAGAGGCAACGAGATGATAAAAAGGGAACTGACTTCTATTAATCAAAATGTCTCAATTCCATTACATAACCAGAGAACATCTTTACTTAGTCAAAATATTACAATCAGCGAGCCCTCCTCACACATTCGAGCCTCTCTAATAATTTAGAAGATGTATTTATAATAAAAAAAAGTTAAGGAAACAACTAGAGGTGCGAGTTGACCTTCCTATCCTAGGATTCTCCATAACAACTATAATTCTAACACCTGTGCTAATAGATCTTAACAAACTGCTACAATTTAGGAGCCATGTTGGCAACCACTCCAACAAGAATTAAATGGCATGTATTATAGCTTAGGCGCATTCTTATTCAGTGAGAAGTGTCCTCCAATGGTCATATTATGCTTCCATGCTTCCACTTGTGATCCTTGCTTCTCTCCTCATCATCAAAAATCAGGAAGGAGTCATTATTTCGAACCTTTGATTGTGATGTCCATTTCGTAGCATCATTCTATAGCGCATTTGGTAGCCAATTCTGTAACACCCTTTGTAAAACAACTCTACATATCTCGTAGGCTTCCTCTGTAACAACTCTACATATTCTGTAGCACCATCCCTAAAATAGATCTTCTCTTTCCATAGCACCACTCCTGTGTAATGACTTTGTGGTTTCCGTAGTGCCACTCCTGAAATAGTTATGCAGATTCGGTAGCGCCATCCCTAAATAGCTCTGTAGATTTCATAGTGCTATTTTTTATTTTGGCTAGGATATTTTGTAGCTCCTTTGATAGCGCAATTTTTAGAACATCCTGTATAGACGATTCTGTAGTGCCATGGTGCTATAGAATCTCTGTGTTTTTTTTTCTGTGTGATGTAATCAATTCTTCAAAAACACAAAAAACTTAGCTGATGGACTAGGAGCCTGTAGATGCCTATATAGGTAGAAAAATCATACTTCCTTGATCATTTCACACTTGCAAAAAGAGACCACCCACAAAAATGGATCTGTCATCCCCCAACTACTTCATCAATCTAGCACTCCTCCTTGTTGTTGGAGAACTTCCCCTTGTCATAACAACATAGTTTTCCTTTGAAGGGATACTCCTCTTAACTACAGGTTAATCTCTTTCTATTGCAGCTTGTACCTGAACATTTAAGTTTCTCTGGGCCAGTTCATCCTTAAAATGCGACAATTCCTCCTTGAATTTTCTATTTTGGGACTGAAAGCTTTTGTTTTTCCTGTACAGGGTCTTAAGTTTCCTATGGAGAGGCAGGGATGTTCTTGCTGAAAACCTTGCCAGATAAAGGGTTTCACTGTGCTACCACAAGATTGGTTAAGGTGCCTATATGGATTTTTAGTTTTTGCTAAGTGATAGCTTCACCCAGTGGTAAAAGGAACTACCTATGGTACGGTCAAAGCACCTAAGTAAAATGGTTTTGTCATCATGAAAGAACACACATTGCTCTGTACATATTCAAGATTGAAAGGCGCTGCATTTTGGCAATGCTACCAAAACCTGTATGCAGACGCAGTGTAAGTAGCACTACATAAAGGCATTGTGAAATATTTCACAAAGAACAGAAGATGCATACAGGTGCAACATAGTCGGGCGCTACCTATAGGTGTTGCGTAATATTCTGGCAGAAAACGAATTGTGCAGAGTTATTTTACCAGTTTTGAGTCATTAAATTAAAAAGTTGATTGTGAAAATTTGAGAATGTATTTTTGAAAACTGGAGTTTTTTTTTGTTCATAACATTCCAAATAACAAAAACCTCTCTCAATTTTATAAAATTTGTTACTTTTTTAGAGATATTGGATATAGAAGTGGCGCTACCCACTCTGCACAACGGCGCTACCTAATTTCCTGTAGCGGTCAAGAATTTTGATATTTGCCTTGTTGGGAGGTTGCCACTTGTCAAGGAGGATTAGAATGGCTTCTCAAGGATTAGTTAGATGTCAAGGGACACCTACACCTAAGATTTATCTCCAACAAAGGCCTCATCCAATGAGATGGAGACATTTTATTAATGACTTCCAACAAATTCCTCAAAATTAGCAGTTTGTTGGATTTTTGTCTCTTTGATTGTTGCGACCTATCTCCAAGGCTTAGAACCCAATGGAGGAGATGGGATTCGACCTCCTTAGTTAATTTGGATGCTATTTTCTATTTAAAGAAGGAGAGATCTCTTGAAAAAGGGATTGATAAGCCAAGAGAGGCTAGAGAGAGTAGGAATAAGAAGTTTCTTGTGTGTGTTCACTTGTAAGCCTGTGGGCATTTTATGATTGTAAGCATTACTACTATTGGAGATTCATGAGAGCTATGTTTTCAGATTGTAAACCTTTGTCTATATTTATTCTTATTTGAATATATTGCATATTTGAGGATCAAAGGTTGTCAATGATTTATGGATACCCAAGTAGCAAAGGATCTTTTGTATTTTGCCCATCAGTCATTTTTCATATTCAAGTATTTGTTGATTCATTAAATTGAAAGGATCTCTATTTACTGAACATTCTATCTTATATTTTCCTTCTTCATTTCTTCCACCTATTAGTATATAATCTTGGTTTTTGTTAAGCATATTTTGTGCCTTCGATGAGTGGGATGTTTGTGACTCCATTGCCCATTAGTGTAGTCTACTGATCTGCAGTTTTTTTCCCTCTCTCTTTCTTTACCCATATTGTTGATCCACCTATTCAAAACCAAAGTTATCTTTTACATTCTGATGGGTGATGAGATTACACTTTAGCAGTCAAAGTGTGACTTTCAGTTCTAACATTTTTGGCGTCATTTCCGGGGATGGATTTGAGAAGATTGAAAAGCTCCCTAGGAAGAATGACACTGTACAGCTCCAGCTTTAGATGGTGACTAGAGTTGGACACCTTCAAGAATGCACATTCACCATGGTGACTCTATTTTTCAGAATATGTTGGTGACTCCACTGGGGATGAGGCAAACCAAATGGCTATGAAGGCTATCCTGGTCAGGAGGTTTGCCCCACTCGATTTCTCAGCTATAGAAATTTATCCACATTCTGTGCCTCTTATTGATAAATGGAAAGACATGTTGCCCAGATTTTATGAAGGTAAGGATGACAGCCCTGTTGAGCATGTTCATGAATTTCATAATTTGATGCAACAACTTGACATCCATCATGAAGATATATTGATAAAAATGTTTATGTATTCATTGGATGGTGATGCACGTAAATGGTATTTCTCATTACCCCCTTCCAACATTTCATCCTTGAAGGATTTCCACAGAGTATTCAATGAACAATGCAAAAAAAATTATCCCTTTGAAAGTATTTGTCATAACTGTTGTGAGGGATATGTAAAATGTGCTCAAGATTTGTTAGATTGCTCTGCTAAATATAAAGATGAAAACTATTTTATTCATTGTCCAAATGAAGATATGAATGAATCTCTTTCTCTTTCTTATTCCCAAGAAGAAATTCTTCCAGATATCAGTCATGATTGTACTAATGATTGCATGGATTCAGTTGCATTATATCATGTATCTTATGCATCTGATGTCTCTGATTCGAAAGAAGAACAAATTGTAGAAGATGATCTTTCTCTTTTCCTGCAAGAGGTTTCCCATGATATCTTTTCAGCTATGATTGAATAGAGATATCGGGGGTTGTTCTTTTTTCTGTGCAAGACCAAGGAGCCTTGGACTCACCTATCTTTGATGAATACTCTGATGAAGAGGACTAGATCCATTTTGTTGATTTGAGGAGCAGCCAACCAAGTTATGATAGTTATGAATCTGATTATGATAGAGAACAGTATTATGAAGAAATAAGATATCAAGAAACCATTGTAGACATTCAACAGTCATCTCTACAAATCAGTAAGCCCGCATGCACTATGCTTGAAATCAGATCTGCAGACAACAACAAACAGTCTCTCATTAGCAGTAAAGTAAGTTTGCAGCCATGTTCAGATTTGCAGGCAGTTGGAGGTGGCAACCATTCTTAAGAAAAAGATGTGCAGATACTTTTCCATCTTCAGCTGAAACAGCAGCAAGAGGTATTTGTTTATAGCTTTAATGATCCATTTTCTAATTATCTAGAGTCTTTGAGCATCTTGAATGTCAGAGAAATTTTGTCAAATGAAGGATGGTTGTTCTGCTCTTTTGAAATGCATTTCTGTAATCTTCGGGTTCCTGCATTCATCTTTTTCGGATCACAATATTCACCAGTCATTTAGATATTTGTATGGCTTCATTGGAAGCATGATCTTACTTAACCAAGAATAAGCATGCTTGATTAGAGTAGGAGTAGGAAGAAATAAGCTCATTTTTGAGCATTTCCTTTTTGTCAGTTTTCAGCATTTTTTTTCAGCATATAGTCATATCAGTTTCAAATAAGGAACATAGGTGCTTTCGAGTACAGAGGTTTTCTGGGATAGAGTTAAATATGGACAAGGCACAAGTCTAGAAGTTCTTGGCAGGTCGTGGGGAGCACGCCATCCCCCATGGAGCCTATGTTAGAACAAGATTGGTTAAGGTGCCTATATGGATTTTGAGTTTTTGCTAAGTGCTAGCTTCACCCAGTGGTAAAAGGCACTACCTATGGTACAGTCAAGGCACCTAAGTAAAATGGTTTTGTCATCATGAAAGAACACACATTGCTCTATACATATTCAAGATTGAAAGGCATTGTGTTTTGGAAATGCTACCCAAACCTGTATGCAGAAGCAGCGTAAGTAGCACTACGTAAAGGCGCTGCATAATATTTCATAGAGAACATGAGTTGCATACAGGTGCAACATAGTCGGGTGCTACCTACACGTGGTGTGTAATTCTCTAGCAGAAAATGAATTGTGCAGAGTTATTTTACCAGTTTTGAGTCATTAACTTAAAACTTTGATGATGAATAATTGAGAATGTATTTTTGAAAACTTGAGGTTTTTGTTCATAACATTCCAAATAACAAAAACCTCTTTTAGTTTTTCAAAATATATTATTTTTTGAGAGATATTGGATATATAAGTGGCGTTACCCACTCTACACAGTGGCACTACCTAATTTCCTGTAGCGGTCACAGATTTTGATATTTTCCTTGTTGGGAGGTTGCCACCTGTCAAGGAGGATTCGAATGGCTTCTCAAGGATCAGTTGGATGTCAAGGGACACCTACACCTAATATTTATCTCCAGCAAAGGCCTTATGAAATGAGGTGGAGACATTTTATTAATGACTTCCAACAAATTCCTGGAAATTAGCAGTTTGTTGGATTTTTGTCTCTTTGATTGTTGCCACCTATCGCCAAGGCTTAGAATCCAATGGAGGAGATGAAATTCTACCTCCTTAGTTCATTTGGATGCTATTGTCTATTTAAATAAGGAGAGATCTCTTGAAAAAGGGATTGATGAGCCAAGAGAGGCTAGAGAGAGTAGGAATAGGCAGTTTCCTGTGTCTGTTCATTTGTAAGCCTGTGGGAATTTTATGATTGTAAGCATTACTGCTATTGGAGACTCATGAGAGCTGTGTTTTCAGATTGTAAAACTTAGTCTATATTTCTTCTTATTTGAGTATATTGCAGATTTGAGGATCAAAGGTTGTCAATGATTTATGGATCCCTAAGCAGTAGAGGATCTGTTGTATTTTGCCCATCAATCATTTTTTATATTCAAGTATTTGTTGATTCATTAAATTGAGAGGATCTCTATTTACTGAACATTCTATCTTATATTTTCCTTCTTCATTTCTTCCACCTGTCATCATATAATCTTGTTTTCTATTAAGAATATTTTGTGCCTTCGATGAGTGGGATGTTTATGACTCCATTGCCCATTGGTGTAGCCTACTGATCTACATTTTGTTGCCCTCTCTCTTTATTTACCCATCTTAATGATCCACATATTCAAAACCAAAGTTATCTTTTACATTATGATGGGTGTTGAGCTTACACTTTAGCAGCCAAAGTGTGACTTTTAGTGCTAACATTTTTAACATTTTTGGTGTCATTGCCAGGGACGGATTTGAGTAGATTGAAAAGCTCCCTAGGAAGAACAAAATTGTACAACTCCAGCTTTAGATGGTGACTGAAGTTGGACGCCTTCAAGACTGCACATTCACCATGGCGACTCCATTGTTTAGAATATGTTGGTGACTCCACTGGGGATGAGGTAAATCAAATGTATATAAAGGTTATCTTGGCCAGGAGGTTTGCCCCATTCGATTTCTTAGCTATAGAAAATTATCCACATCCTGTGCCTCTTATTGACGAATGGCAAGACCTGCTGCCCATATTTTATGAAGGTAAGGATGACAACCCTGTTGAGCATGTTCATGAATTTCATAATTTGATACAACATCTTGACATCCATCATGAAGATATATTGATGAAAATTTTCATGTATTCATTGGATGGTGATGCAGGTAAATGGTATTTCTCGTTACCCCCTTCCAACATTTCATCCTTGAAGGATTTCCACAGAGTATTCAATGAACACTACAAAAAGTTTTATCTCTCTGAAAGTATTTGTCATAACTGTTGTGAGGGATATGTAGAATGTGCTCAATATTTGTTAGATTGCTCTATTGAATATAAAGATGAAAACTATTTTATTCATTGTCCAAATGAAGATATGAATGAACTTCTTTCTCTTTCTTATTTCTGAGAAGAAAGTATTCCAAATATCATTCATGATTGTACTAATGATTGCATGGATTCAGTTGCATTATATCCTATACCTTATGCATCTGATGTCTTTGATTCAAAGGAAGAAATTTTTTTATAAGAGGATCTTTCTCTTTTTTTGCAAGAGGTTTCCCATGATATCTTTTCACCTAAGATTGAAGAGAGAGATTTGTTTGTTTTTCTATGCAAGACCAAGGAGCCTTGGACTCGCCTATCTTTGATGAATACTCTGATGAAGAGGACCATATCCATTTTGTTGATTTGAGGAGAAGGCAACCGAGTTATGACAGTTATGAATCTGATTATGGTAGAGGACAGTATTATGAAGAAATCAGCGATCAAGAAAATGTTGTAGACATTCAACAGTAATCTCTACAAGTCAGTAAGCCCACATGCACTGTTCTTGAAATTGGATCTACAGACAACAACAAACACTCTCTCATTAGCGGTAAAGTAAGTTTGCAGCTATCTTCAGATTTGCAAGAAGTTGGAGGTGGAAGCCATTCTCAGGAAAAAGATGTGCAGATACTTTTCCATCTTCAGCTGAAACAACAACAAGAGGTATTTTTTTACAGCTTTATTTCTTCATTTGCTAATTATTTGGAGTCTTTGAGTAGCTCAAATGTCAAAGCACTTTTGTCAAATGAAGGATGGTTGTCCAGTTCTTTTGAAATGCATTTTTGTAATCTTTGGGTTCCTGCAATCATCTTTTCTAGATCAAGATATTCACCAGTCAGTCAGATATTTGTATGGCTTCATTAGAAGCATGATCTTACTTAACCAAGAAGAAGCACGCTTGATTAGAGTAGGAGTAGGAAGAAATAAGCTCATTTTTTAGCATTTTCTTTTTGTCAGTTTTCATCATTTTTTTTCAGCATATAGTCATATCAGTTTCAAATAAGGAACAAAGGTGATTTCGAGTATAGAGGTTTTATGGGACAAATTTAAAGATGGACAAGGCAGAGATCTAGAATTTCTTGGCAGCTTGCGAGGAGCATGCCATCCCCCATGGAGCCTATGTTAGCACAAGATTGGTTAATTTGCCTATATGGATTTTGATTTTTTGCTAAGTGCTAGCTTCACCCAGTGGTAAAAGGCACTACCTATGGTAAGTTCAAGGCACCTAAGTAAAATGGTTTTGTCATCATGAAAGAACACACACTGCTCTGTACATATTCAAGATTGAAAGGCATTGTGTTTTGGCAATGCTACCCAAACCTGTATGCAGACACGGTGTAAGTAGCGTTATGTAAAGGAATTGTGTAATATTTCATAGAGAACAGAAGCTGCATACAGGTGAAACATAGTCAGGCGCTACCTACAGGCACTGTGTAATATTCTGGCAAAAAACGAATTGTGCAAAGTTATTTTACCAGTTTTGAGTCATTAACTTAAAAATTTGATTGTGAACAATTGAGAATGTATTTTTGAAAACTGGAGGAGGCTTTTGTTCATAACATTCCAAATAAAAAAAACCTCTCTCATGTTTTCAAAATCTATTATGGTTTGATATATATCGGATATAGAAGTGGCACTACCCACTCTCCACAGCAATGCTACCTAATTTCCTGTAGCGGTCACAAATTTTGATATTTTCCTTGTTGGGAGGTTTCCACCTATCAAGGAGGATTCAAATGGTTTCTCAAGAATATGTTAGATGTCAAGGGACACCTGAACCTAAGATTTAGCTCCAGAAAAGGCCTGATGCAATGAGGTGGAGACATTTTATTAATGACTTCCAACAAATTCCTGAAAATTAGCAGTTTGTTGGATTTCTGTCTCTTTGATCGTTGCCACCTATCTCCAAGGCTTAGAATCCAATGGAGGAGATGGAATTAGACCTCCTTAGTTAATTTGGATGGTATTTTCTATTTAAATAAGGAGATATATCTTGAAAAAGGGATTGATGAGCCAAGAGAGGCTAGAGAGAGTAGTTTCCTATGTGTGTCCATTTGTAAGCCTGTGGGTATTTTATGATTGTAAGAATTACTGCTATTGGAGACTCATGAGAGTTGTGTTTTCATATTGTAAACCTTTGTATATATTTCTTCTTATTTGAATATATTGCAGATTTGAGGATCAAAGGCTGTCAATGATTTATGGATCTCTAACTAGCAGAGGATCTGTTGTATTTTGCCCGTCAGTCATTTTTTATATTCAAGTATTTGTTGATTCATTAAATTGAGAGAATGTCTATTTACTGAACATTCTATCTTATATTTTCCTTCTTCATTTCTTCCACCTATCAGCATATAATCTTGTTTTTTGTTAAGCAGCTTTTGGGCCTTCGATGAGTGGGATGTTTGTGACTCCATTGCCCATTGGTGTAGCCTACTGATCTGCAGTTTGCTGCCCTCTCTCTTTCTTTACCCATCTTGTTGATCCACCTATTCAAAACCAAAGTTATCTTTTACATTCTGATGTGTGTTGAGATTACACTTTAGCAGTCAAAGTGTGACTTTTAATACTAACACACTGTACACATCCATGAGTTCCTTCATCTTTCTTCTCTCATTCAAACTTTCTTCCTTCAAACGAGCAACTTCTTTCCTACCCTCCCTAAGCTATCTGATCAATTTTTTGAAAGTGGGATTACTAGGTGGAGTGTTAATGTTGATAACCACAATAGGTTTCTCAATGGCTTTACCTTAATATTTCTGCTGAACAGAGCCTCTGTCTTTCACCTAAATAGGCTTATCAATGCCTTTACCCTTATATTTTTCTTTCCTTGGAACTGAAGCTTTGGGTAAGACTTCTACTTCAACAACTTCCTTGTGGGCTGATGATCTAGTAAAAGGCTTCCTGATTCTAATCTTAGCTTCTGGAGCAGGTGAGGGAAATGAAACTCCCTTCCTCTCTTGGTTGTGGTTTTCATAGAAGAAGGGACTTCTTCCAATTCAAGTGCAGGAGGAGGTGAAAAATATCTCTATGGAGAGTGATGAACCTCCCTCTCTTCTTATTCAATTTCTTTAGGGGTTTCTTTGTCTTGAGTAGTGGGTTTTCTTTTTCTCTTCCTGGTTGTCCTTTCTGGGGAAACACCACTAGATGGAAAAGGGCTATTCATCCTTGATTGAGGGGTAGAGGCTATATCTAGCTACATATGGGCAGAGACGATGAATTTTTCCCAAGGAATGTTCATTTTCTTCAACTCTTCCATCACCAACATCCTGATCAAACCAGAGTGGAAGACACTAGTGTCCATAGCCTTGGACTCTATCAGACATCTCTCCCATACTCCTCAATAGATAAAAAGGTATATTCATTGAATCCTTACCAGTGAAATGCAACAAGAGTCTTATATGATACTGGTATATCATGTTAAACCTTCCCTCACATGTAAAATATCTTTAGATGGTCTTCAACATTTTATCAAAGCCTTTAACTAGGTGGCTCCTAGGCACTCCCTTAGACAAAATTTTTTTTCTGATAGTCTGGTTTGAGGAATTCCTTGGAAAATGTAGCATTGGGGATCATGGATTTGGAACACCTCTCACCAGTATTAGGTATCTCAGTGGTTGCTACAATAGAGGCCTCAGATAACTCAAACTCAAGGTTTCCCACCTTGTTTTTAATGCCATCAAAGTGTAATGAAATATGACTTGCTACTTCAGGGTGTCCCCTTTGCATGTTTTGAAAAAAAGAGAGGTGGCCAACCCTTTGGAAAACCTCCCTGAACATTGGCTCAACATCAAATAGGTGCATGTCAGAAGGTTCATTCCTTACCACACTCCCTCCCTTGTGAGACTTCTTCCTTTCAGGTGTCTCCATGGATATAAAAAGGGGATCAAAGGTTTTGATTCAATGAGGGGTAAAGGAACCAAACAATAGGCAAAGATCTATGAGAATTGATAGTGGCTAATGGTTGCTCTCTCAAATATTTTCCTCCAACTCACTTTGAGTTAACAATAGACTGGTCTGATGGATTTATTTTAAAAAATGAGAGAAAGAAACTCCGAGGAAAGGTATGCAAGGTTGCACTCCTCAGCTTTATGCCACCATACAATGGTCATCAAAGCTTTAAAAGGTAGGGAATGTTATCCTCCTCACTACCAACATACTTTGAGATAAAAATGTAGGAAGACAGAGTGAATAAGGGAGGCTAATGCATGGATCTTGTGAATACGAATGATGGCATTGATAAATCCAAGGAAAACGCAACACTGGGACAGGGGATTCGTAGCATTAGTTTTGGCAATGATTTTTGTAGCGCAGTGTGGACACAAGAGCCAGGTGAATAAATGGGCATTCACGATTCTGAAGAAAAATGGATGGACCTTAGTATAGGATAAATTCAGTTGGAAAATGACTTTGGAGTCTATGGAAGAAGAGATACGGATGAAAATGGATGAGAGAGGATGCAGTCTGCAGCGCCAGGTGCTACCAAAAGATGATGTCAGTGTATCTTAACACTTTCCCATGCAGTTGAAAATACTGATGAAATACCTGGAGGTTTTGGTTGATGATGGAATATCTACAACATGCTATGGAACTGTTACAACCACCTCAGCCTCCAATTCAGCTCTAACAATCGATTCCATAGCTCAATCTCCAGCTTGTCTGAACTAGTGATTTTTGCAGTGCCAAGCTTGGGAGGAAAAATTCAAATTGATAAATAATTAGCAAGCTTATAAATGACCAAATCTCAATATTCCTTTTTAAAGACAAGGGAACTGAAAAAAATGGAAATCATGACATCAGTTGATTGTGGTGAATTATGGTAAAGGAGAATAGGACAAAGGTGTGCTACGTAAACACCTAGTGAGTTGGCAATGCCCTTTTCAAAGTTTTATTTGACCCCCTTAACAAACACAAGGACAACATGAAAAGGATTAAGAGCATGAGTGGATGGAGTGACTTGTCAATTTGTTAGGATCATGGGGTTGATAATGCTTGGTGTCAAGTCAAAAGGTGAGTCAAAGACATGAACCATAAAATGAACCTAGGCTAAAATCATATGTATGGGCCAAAAAATGAGCCAAAACCCAAGTAGTTATTTTTTTAGACTAACCTAAGAAAATCACAAAGAGAAAAATAAAGCAAACCTTAAGACTAAAGGATAAAAATTAAAAACCTAAGGGACAAAAGACCCATGAAAACTTAATGTGATAACAGGTTGGTACAGAGATACAGGAACCTCCCATCTTCCATGGGGTAAATGACTTAGATGTATTCTTAACAAAGTATGAAGATGAAGTGTTAGAAGATCAGAGACTCTTAGACATGGATATAGCACTCAAGGCAACACCTGCAAGATGGTGGGGTGCACACAAAGAAATAGTCAAGGGCTAGTACCAATGTAAGTGATTATTGAGCATCAAGTTTGGCGCAGAACAGGGAAGCAACCAATTGCAAAAATATGATGGATAGGGGACACCAATAGAACACTTGGAGAAGTACAGAATGCTATGGAGGATGAAACCACTAGAGTAATGGCTTCATCACTTTGTTCATACATTAGAAGGCATTCCAGCAAACTGGTATGCAGACCAAGAACTACGCAAAGGAACTACGAGTTGGAACGTACTACAACAGAACTTTACAATCACTTTCTCATTTGAGCATGAGAAACCCAACATAGATGCATCACTTAAACAAATCAGAGGGGTGATATTCATTAAGGAACCAAAAGTTGAACTCATAACAGAATAATAATAGTAGAACAGACAAATAGTGAAAGAACTACTATCACGCTACCATGTGCAAGAAGAAGCACCAAATGAAGATGACCTGCACAATATTCAAATTGAGGAAGTTGAAGGCGAAAGAGAAGTGGAAGGTCCACCTCTAGAATCAGAAGTAATTGTTGCGTTGATCAAGGTGAATAAAATCAACATTGGTATAGTTGAGAATCCCAAAATGGCCAGCATTGGAGACTACTGGGATGAGCAAACAATGGAAATCATAACAAAGTTATTGTGTGAGTACAACAAAATGTTTGCAACAACATTCACAGAAATGAAGGGAATAGCAGGAGAGCTAGGTGAAATGAAGATACCACTCAGACCCGAGGCAAGATCGATCAGACAACAACCATACATATTAAACCCGATATATAAGAAAAAAGTCAAAGCTGAGATCAATAGGATGTTGGAGGCTGGAATCATAGAACCTATAGAAGAATCAAAATGGATAAGCCCGATGGTAGTTCAAGAGAAGAAACAAGGGGGGATAATAATATGCATCGACTTGAGTAAGTTGAATGATGCATGCCTACATGACCCGTTCCCTATTCCTTTCATAGATGAGGTGTTGGAGAACGTAGGAGAACAGGAAGCTTACTCATTCACCGACGGATTCTCAGGATACCATCAGATCCAAATAGCACCAGAAGATAGACACAAGACCATTTTTTCTAGAGAATGGAGATATTACCAGTACACAGTCATGTCATTTGGACTGAAGAATGCACCAACAATATTCTCTAGAGTAGTCATAGCTACATTTAAAGAGTTTATCCACCAGTTTCTAGAAGTATATCTGGACGATTGGACAGTCTCTAGTCTGCTAAAACACCATGTAGAGGTATTGCAACTAATCTCAAAAAGATGCAGGCAGTGAAAGATTTTGTTAAATATCAAGAAGTGCATCTTCAGAACACCTTTTGGGATACTATTAGGCCATATAGTGTGCAAGCAAGGTTTTCTAGTAGATCCTTCCAAGATTGTAAAAATTGTTAACCTGCCACCACAAAAAATAGTATGTCAATTGAGAGCGACATTGGGACACATGGGATACTACAGGAAATTTATAAAGGGGTATGTCTAAATCACTACGCCAATGGAGAAATTGCTAAGGAAAGACACCAATTTTCAGTGGAATGAGGAATGTCAAAGCGAATTGGACACCCTGAAAGAGAAGATGGTAACCACACCAATATTGGTATTCCCCGATTAGGAAAATACATTCCACGTACATGAGATGCATTGGCCATAGCACTTGGATCTATTCTAGCACAGCCAAGAGAAAGCGAATTGGACCTTCTGATTGCATTTTCTAGAAGAAAATTGTCACAATCGGAGCAAAACTACAATACCACAGAGACGGAAGGCTTATTTATGGTATACATGCTTCAGAAGTTCAGACATTACTTACTGGGAAAACATTTCAAGATGTTCACAAACCATTCAGTCCTCAAATACCTCGTCAACAAGCTAGTGTTGGGGGGGATAATTTGTCGATGGCTATTGTTGTTTCAATAATTTGACTTTCAAGTGATATTCAAACCAATAAAATTTAACACAAGACCTAATCACCTGTCAAGGATCATGAATGGGGAGGAACCTACAAATCTCGAGGATACATTTCTGAACGCACAGTTATTTTCAGCCCAGATAGCCGATGAATACTTTGCAGACATCATCCAGTACTTGAGTACAGGGACTGCACCACAGGTATACAACACCATGAAGAAGAAAAACCTGGTAGTCCAGGCTATGGACTATCAGTTGATTGCGGGACACTTATACAAAATGGGCGCAGATAACATCTTGAGAAGATGTGTGCTAGAACATGAAATACCAAGGATTTTAGTAGAAGCCCATGAGGGAATATTAGGAGGACATTATGTAGGAAAACTTACTATGTAGAAGGTATCACACGTAGTACTATGGTGGTCAACTGTTCACAGAGACTCAAAGGATTACTGTCAGAAATGTGATGTATGTTAGAGGGTTGGTAAACCGAATAGAAGGGACGAGATGCCCCTGTGACCACAAGTAACTTTGCAGGTATTTGACAAATGGGTAATAGATTTTGTGGGACCAATTAACCCACCAACAAAAAGTTCAGGAGCGAGGTACATCATCACTGCGACAGAATATCTGACAAGATGGGAAGAAGCAACACCAGTAAAAGATTGTAGTGCAGAGACAACTACACACTTCCTGTTTGAGCAAGTGATCACTAGATTTGGTTGCCCGAGGATTTTGATGAGTGACCAAGGCACTCACTTTATTAACAATACTATTAAGGCTATGACTATGGAATTTGAAGTTCATCATTAAAAGAGTACACCATATCATCCTCAAGCAAATGGAACAGTGGAAGCCTTTAACCAAATCCTTGAAAATGCATTGACAAAGAGATGCAATGTTAATAGGGATGATTGGGATGTAAAGATACCAACAGTATTGTGGGCATACAAGACCACATGTAAGAAATTGATAGGAAAAATGCCATTCAGATTGTTTTATGGACAAGAAGCAGTGGTGCCACTGAAATTTTTGGTACCTAGTCTGTGCGTAGCAACGATTACAAACATGATAGAATGAGGCACAGTATAGGAGAGGTTAAATAAACTAATGATTATGGAGGAAGATAGGATTCTAGCAGGGTTTCACCAAGAAGTTCATAAAGAAAGGGACAAATCTTGGCATGACAGACATATCAAGAGGAAAAATTTCAAGGAAGGAGACTTAGTTTAGATATATGACAGTAAATCCCTTCAGCATCCAGGTAAACTCAGAATACATTGGTTAGGACCTTATGAAGTAAAAACTGTTACAGATGGGGGAGCTATACAGCTAAAGGATTTAGGAGGCACGGAACTCAGAGGGATGATCAATGGGAGCTGACTGAAGCTGTATAGGGATAGTGGAGCACACACACTCGACAATTCTATCCCAACGAAGACAAGGCCAATGGTCACTACAAATCGGGAAACAATAGGAAAGCAGAAACAATAGGAAAGATGAATACGGTAAAGAAGCACCAACTGACGACGTCTATCAAAATTGAATGCCAGAACCGATTGACGGAATGCCGCATTAATCGCGCCAACTGGCGATGGTAAGGAAATAAATGAAAAGTACACGGGAAGCATCGGTTCAATTAAAACGCAATTGTGGTAATGTCTCCAATAAGATTCACACAACTCTGATACAAAGAAAGCACGCGGGAGTGAAAAGGTTATTGTGAAATCATGAAAATCACAGAGTGATATAGTATACAAAGCAGAGAGATAAGGTTGCAGAGGTTGCAGAGGCCACTAAGCTCGACGAACAACATCCTTACCACCATGGAACCACCCAAACAGGGAGAACCGATCTAAACTGCCAAATGACCTCGAAGCAGTTCCAGAGCACCACCGCAGTGAAAGGGAAGTGAACAACAACCACCTCAACCTCCAAAAGTCATCAATGTGGATGAAATCTCGTCACCTGATATGATGCCAAGAAACCCCACACCTATCATAGAGGAAACCCAGTGGAAAACACCAGTGGGCATGGACATTGATGTGCCAGAAGAGGGACAGGGCCAATAGGCTGAGGACGCATGCAATCATTTTCACCCTGGAAACCCTAAATAAGCCCCGAGAGCCAATGGGATGGCCCCAAACTAGATAGAAACGACTATTCCAGAAAGGTCACAGACAACCATGCCAGAACAACCACAAGAGGGAAAAATGGAAGATGTCATCGACCGACCAGATGAGTATGAAGAAGAGTGACAAATGGAGGATGCAACCTCAAGTCAGCCACCACATCTGAAAGGAAAACAGCTAGTACCAAGGTCACCACACAGGCAGGCCGCAACAGTGATTGTCTTGCCGCACATTCTGGAAGGGATATGTATAGTAGGAAATATGTTAGGTCACGTGGAGAAATTGAGGTACTTAGACTGTTAGGATCCTAACCTGCACATAGGTAGAACAATATATTTGGATGTAATAAAGGTCAATATTAATAAGGCCTTGCAATAAAATAGAATAAGTCGAATGTAAGAAGACCTAATAGAAGCTTCCGCTTCTAGAAGGATCTTCCTCTAGATGCTTCTTTTGATAGGCATATTTAGTATAAATAGGAGTCGAGGGTATGAGAACCCTAGCTTGGATATTATTGTAATAGAGCTCTACTCAGCTGGAGATTTCCCCCTCGAAGAGGCCCTTGAACATTTGTTTCAGAATCAAAGTGTTATTTTTGTTGTTGTTCTTATATCATTTCAGTGCTATTGTGGTGATTGTTCTGGTTATATTGTTTTTATTCTGCCATTTCTAGAATTTTATTTCTGTTATGCATACTTTTTGTATCTGGTATATTATAAGTGGTATCAGAGAACTTTCCTTGGTAGAAAGTGTGGGTTAAAAAAAATTTCAGGGTAGAGACATATTATGACGTCTTTAAGCAACAAAGATCTGTCGTTACGTGCATAAACCTATGGTTGAGGGATTCATACACGCAGGAAATACAAGTGGTACTTAAGCGCACATCTGTTGGCCACCCTTGTAACCCCTATTGGTACTCCTTCAAGTGGCAGCGCATCAAACAGAACATGTGTACGCATCGGCCTAGATTACCTGAATCCCTCTTTAGATAAACCGATCGGTCACCTGACTACTATAGTGTCACCAAGAACAACACTCGGGAAGATACTCTCTAGTACCTGGGTAGTCGGGTAGTACAGATAAGGGTATGGTCTATCCTCCTTAGTTATTGCCCTCAGATATTGGGCCGAGTACTACTATTGGACCCCGCACGTATATCAAAGAGATATAGAACAAGGAAAACCCTTGTCTATAGAACCCTTGAATACCTAACCCTTGGGGACAGAGGTATAAATAAATTAAAATAGACAAGATCTATTGCCACACAACTATGTTTAGGTTGCCAAATCACTACACATTTCTTCCTGGTTAAACATTTGGGCATTTCATCACTGCAGTATTCTTCAGACCGGAGTATAAATCTGCAGGTGTAAAAACTCTGCAATCTTCTGGAAAAAATTTCACCATTATTTGAGACCTATTCCATTGGATTCATCACTTCACCTGTACCACATTCATACATATCATTTTTCAGCAAAATCTTTTACCCCACCCACCCCTTTTTGGTTCCCTCGTCCTCATGGCCCATACTCATAGCAAATCCTTGGAAGTTTGCTTCAATACCTTGCAATCTAGTCTCACCAAGACCCAACAAGAACTGAAACACCTCAGTGCCAATCTTGCCTCCATCAATACAACCATGCAGTCCTCAATGGAGGTAATCAAACAAGACCTAACCAACCAGCTTGAATCTATCTTTTTGTCACTCTGCACCAAGCTTCATATCCCTACAGATAACCCTTCCTCTAACTCACCTCCACATACTGATGGTAAACATTCCTCTCATTCCCATAACTTTCAGAACCATCACTTTCAACGTGACCTACGCCTTCCACGGGTGGATGTGAAAAAATTTGATGGCTCGTACCCCATTGGTTGGGTAACCCAAATGGAACATTATTTCTCTTTATATGGCATTACAGATGACTTGGCCAAACTCCAGTATGGTGTTCTCCATCTAGATCAAGAATGTTGGCAATGGTGGAAATGGAGAAAAACTTCCCATCAAGGGTATATTGAATTTATGAACACTTTGACACTGATGCCAACCATTTGGGTCATTTGACAAAGTTGAAACAATTAGGAACAGTGGAAGACTTTATAGCTACCTTTGAGCGCCTAGATTTTTGGACAAAGGGCATGTCTGATGCCTTTTTTCGAGAGTGTTTTATCAGTGACCTCAAGGATGAGATTCGGGCCCATGTCCTCATGGCTCGGCCTTAGATTTGGGTGGAGGTTACTAAAAGAGATAAAGAAGCACAACAGGTTGTATCTTCTCAAAACCAAAAACCCTCCTTTATCCCTCACCCTAAACCAGTAAATCCCACTACTCCCTCTACTCCTCTAAAGATCCAAAAATTGACCAGGGATGAAATAGATGAACGCCAGTTCAAGGGCCTTTGTTATAATTGTGATGAACAATATTTCTCGGGCCACAAGTGTATGGAACAAAAGCTTTTTATGGCCATCTCCGAGGATATTTTGGAAGAGGATATTGTTGAAATGCCCCTTGTGTTTGAGTCACCTAAAACCACTGACATAACCCTTCCCTCAGACCCTCTCGAAGTAGAACTGATCATTTCCCTTAATGCTCTCACTGGCTTCTCTGCTCCCCAAACCCTCAAACTAATCAGTTACATCAAGCATCAGAAGGTCATCATTCTGGTTGATAGTGGAAGCACCGATAATTTTATTCATCGCTGCCTTGCCCAAGAAACTCATTGCTACATCAATGTTGTCAATAATTTCCAAATCATGATTTCCAATGGTGGTTCCATGAAATGTGGATGGCATTGTGAAAATGTGTGTCTCCAAATTGGTGACTACCACCTGAAATCTCATATGTTTGCTATCAACATGGGCAGTTGTGACATTGTGTTGGGTGTAGACTGGCTAAGGACTTTGGGTCCCATTCTCATGGATTTTAAGGAATTAACCATGCAATTCAACAAGGAGGGCCACCAATATAAATTCCAAGGCATCATCGTTGGTTCACGTGAGATCATTAGTTCCCATCACATGGAAAAGATGCTCAAAAAATGTCATTCTGGTGTTATTGCCCAACTCCATGCCATACAAGCAACAGAGACACCCTTAGTGTTGCAAGACCTCCAAGCCATCCTTTCTAAACATCAAGTGGTATTTTCCACTCCCCATGGACTCGCTCTTTCCCATGGTGTTCATGATCATTCCATTCCCCTTGTACCCGGAAGACTTACTCCTAATATCCATCTGTATCGTCGAGGAACTCCTTAATGTAGGCATTATCCACCCTAGTACAAGCCCCTACTCTTCTCCTGTGTTCATGGTCCTGACGAAAGAAGGTTCTTGGCGAATGTGTCCTGACTTCTGTGCCCTCAATAAACTTACCATTAAAGACAAATTTCCCATTCCTGTCATTTATGACCTCCTGGGTTAATTGAGTGGCACCCAATTCTTTACTAAACTTTATCTTCATTCGGGATACCACTAGATATGTATGAAAGAGGCAGACATTCCCAAGACTTCCTTTAGAACTCATGAGGGCCACTGTGAGTTTTTGGTCATGCCCTTTGGCTTGTGTAATGCTCCCTCCACCTTCCAAAGCCTCATGAATCATGTCTTCCATCCTTTTCTCCATAATTTTTTCTTAGTTTTCTTTGATGATATCTTCATATATAGAAAAACCTAGATAGACCATATTGCTCATGTGGATCGAGTTCTCCATCTACTCTCTCAGCACCAACTTTTCCTGAAATAGTCTAAATGTGATTTTGGCACCTCAGAAGTAGAATACTTGGGTCATCTGGTTGGCAAGGATGGCATCAGGGTGGATCCAAAAAATATTGAAGCTATGCAATATTGGCTTCACACAAAGACTCTCAAAAACTTGCATGGATTTATGGGCTTAACAGGGTATTATCGTAAGTTTGTTAAGAATTACGGAAAAATTGCAGCACCTCTCACTAGTCTCCTAAAAAAGAACTCTTTCACTTGGACTCCAACCATTGCTGAAGATTTTCAAACCTTGAAGATGGCCATGTGCACCACTCCATTCTTGGCCCTTCCTGATTTCACAAATACCTTTGTGTTGGAATGTGATGCCTCATGGAAAGGAATTGGTGTTGTCCTTATGCAAGAAGGTCGACCTTTGGCCTTTACCAGCAAGCAACTATCTCAAAGAAATCTGGGCAAATCAATCTATGAAAAGGAAATGTTGGCTATTCTGCATGTCGTTGATATGTGGCGCCCTTATCTATTGGGGCAACGTTTCCAAATTAAGACAGACCATCAAATCCTCAAGTATTTTCTGGAACAACACCTTTCCTCCTCGGAGCAACAAAAATGGGTGACTAAGCTCTTTGGATATGATTATGAGATCATTTACAAGAAAAGAAAAGACAATGTGGTTGTGGATGCACTTTCCCAAAAATATGAAGTTGAAGGATCCCTTTTTTTTCTTTCCTTCATTGTACCAGATTGGATCCAAGCCGTTCTCTAGGAATGGCTACAAGATCCCAAAAGCTCGCATTTGATCCAACAATTGCAGTCCAATGCTCCAGTTTCCCCAGGGTACTCTTGGCTCCATGATGAGCTTCGATACAAAGGTCATTTGTACTTAAGTAAACAATCAAAGCTTAAATCCACGGTACTTTCTGAGCTTCATGCTACACCCATAGCAGGGCACTCCGGGTTCACAAAAACCTATGACAGGGTCAAACATTCTTTTTTTGGGGATGGTATGAAACAGGGAATTCGTAATTTTTTCGTTGAATGCGATGTGTGTCAATGCAACAAGGGAGAAATAGTCAAATCTTTGGGCACACTACAACCACTTCCGATTCCACTTGTTATTTTGAAGGATATCTCTATGGATTTTATTACCAGCTTACCCAAATCGAGAAATAAATTAGTCATGATGGTGTTTGTTGATCACCTTTCCAAGTATGCTCATTTCTGCGCTCTTCAACACCCGTTCACAGCATCCATGGTGGCTCAAATTTTCATGGATCAGGTCTTCAAGCTTCGTGGCATGCCACACTCTATTGTTTATGATCCTGACCCAACTTTCACAAGCAATTTTTGCAATAATTGTTCAAGCTACAAGGCACCCAATTCCATCTCAACACAGCTTATCATCCCTAGAATGATGGTCAAACAGAAGTTGTCAACAAGATTTTAGAAACACATTTCAGGTGTTTTGCCTCGAAAAATAAAAATCAGTGGGCTCAATGGTTACCCCTAGCTGAATGGTGGCACAACACTTCATACCATACAGCTACACACATGACTCCTTTCGAAGCGGTATATGGACAAAAGCCACCTTCTGTTCTCTCATACTTACCTAGTGTCTCTAAGGTCCAGGCAGTTGACCAAACACTTACAATTCGAGAGGCTATTCTTTGTACCCTTAAATAGAATTTGGTCATGGCACATAATCACATGAAGCAACAAGCAGATAAAGTTCACTCTGAATGTCAATTTGCAGAAGGGGATCAGGTGTTTCTTCATATGCAACCTTACAAACAAAATTCCCTCAAGGCCGAGCATTGTTAGAAGCTAGCGCCCAAATTTTATGGTCCTTATACAGTTCTAAAGCGTGTGGGACAAGTATTCTATCAGTTAGCTTTGCCCAGTCATTCGAAGCTACATCCTATTTTTCATGTTTCATGCTTAAAGAAGGTGATTGGAACTAAGTGCCAAATTCAAGCCAACCTTCCCAAGTTAGCCGAAGAAGGATCCATTTGGCTACAACCACAAGTAGTTTTGGACCAACGTGAGCATCACCTGCATTAGAGAACCATCAAGGAAGTTTTAGTCCAGTGGAAAGATACAACTCTAGAAGATGCCACTTGGGAACCAACTACCATTCTATAGCAATTTCCACATCTCAAGACTTGAGGACAAGGTTGTTTTTAAGGGGGAGGACATGTTAGGGTCATAACCCACACATAGGTAGAACAATATATTTAGATGTAATAAAGGTCAATATTAATAAGGCCTTGCAATAAAATAGAATAACTCGAATGTAAGAAGACCTAATAGAAGCTTTCGCTTCTAGAAGGATATTCCTCTAGATGCTTCTTTTGATAGACATATTTAGTATAAATAGGAGTTGAGCGTATGAGAACCCTAGCTTGGATATTATTGTAATAGAGCTCTGCTCAAATGGAGGTTTCCCCCTCGAAGAGGCCCATGAACATTTCTTTCAGAATCAAAGTGTTATTTATGTTGTTGTTCTTATATCATTTCAGTGCTATTGTGGTGATTATTCTAGTTATATTTTTGTTATTCTGCAATTTCTAGAATTTTATTTCTGTTCTGCATACTTTTTATATCTGGTATATTACACAGACCATGAGATGACGAACACGGACAAGTTCCCAGAGTTCTCCAAGAAATTTTACCTACAGACTGTGGGTATAGGACCCTTTGGCGAATCAATTAACCAACCAATCCAGTGGGAAGCCAGACTGGCCAAAAATGGGATTCTAGGCCTGTTGGACATACCGCACTTTGGAAGGGTCCAGTATGCAAACAACTGTGTCAAGCAACTGATGGCAGTAACCCATGGTAGATACCTGTGGCTAGAACAACTTGTCTCAATAGACGTAGAGATTATTGCATACATCACAGGGCTACCATCATGGGGTGAGGATGTCGCACAGTTTCTTTAGGAAAAGACGAATGAGAAATCATTGGCTGAGGAAATGAAGAAGAAATATGGTACCGAAAGGGGGTCGCACAAAATCATCATCAAGCATTTTAGTGACGTCGTGACAAGAATGGCCACAAAAATTATGGCATGCAAATTACTTAGGAAATACCACAAGGAGGAAGTCTTGGTTAGGGTTGTTGCAGCTACAGCATAGTGTGTGCAGGGCACCACACTCAGCTAGGCCCCGTATTTGTTGAATCTATTCCTGGATGACTACAAGGACATGGAGGATTCGGGGACAAAATTTCACTATTCATGGCTACTCATCCTGATAGCCTTGATCAGATGGAAGGAGCTGAAGTATTCATTCTTTTCCTCTAGACCCAATCCTTTCCATGGAGTGTGATACTTATCGTTGGGGTCCGCTTCAAACCCCAAGAACAGAAAGGCGAATGCAACCATATTTGAAGGATATCACAACAACCTACATGAGAGAATCGCCAACACTTAGAGAGTGACATCGAAAGTGGTCGTGCAGTATCATGGAATAGCCAACTTCAAAGAAGCAAGACATGCAATGTGGATCTAGGCACGAAAGGATATTAACAATCAATGGCTACAACTGCGCTATTGCATCAAGGAGGCAGACATAGAGATGGACATCAAGGATTGGGATGATGACTGGAGGATTCCAGTACTGAATCAAGAAATTCTCACAAGAATAAAGGAGGAGGTAGGGCATGAACAAACACTGGCATAAGAGATAATGGTGCCCAAGAAGCCAAGGACCGATTAGAACAAGGTACAACAAAAGAAAGGGGGTGTGTCCAATAAAGACACTCAGGCAAGGAAGAAGAACAACACCCAGGTGCCACAAGTATAGAAAAAATAGACTAAGACAACACAGGGAACCACATCAAGTGTGACTCAACAGAAGAAAGGCCATACTAAGAGGCCAGTCATCCAAATGGGGGATATGCACAAGAAATATAAGGCACACAGAACGCCACCAAAATACACAATCATGGAGGACGACGCAGACCTTATGGCTCAAATGGTCCAAGATTGCATAGTGTAGGATTTAAAAATGATGAGTGCCAAAGGGATAGGATTGAAGAGGAGCTGGAATACATACAACAAATCCTCCAGCAACTCAGATAAGCGCAAGCGGCCGGTAACAGCGTAGGAACAGTCTGTTGACGGGTGAAATTGTCCGTCCGTCAATTGAGAGAGTGGAACCGGTCCGGGGTTGTCCAATAACCCAAGCCGTTTGGAATGAACCACCCTGATGGGTTTAACGGCTCCATTGGCCGCTCTAAGTTCCTAAGAAAACCAAAGAGAAAACTAATCTAAACTAACTAATCTAACTAAAACAAATAAAACAAACTAAACTAATTAAAACTAACTAACTAAAACTAAATACAAGAAACTAAACTAAATAAAAATAAAATAAAATAAAAACAAACTAAACTAACTAAAACTAATAAAACAAACTACTACACTAATCTAATTTAAAACAAACTACTAATTAAACTAAAACTAAATATAAACTATTCTAACTATTATATACAATCTACTAATTACTATTACACTAACTCTATTAATTAAATATCTAATTACTAATTGGATTACAACTTAATTACAAATATACAATGTATACAAATTGCAGATTTGAATAAAACCTGTAAAACTCATGTGTTTTCTGCCCTAAGACAGCCAGAGATATTTTTTGATTTTTATATTTTATGAATAAGAAATAAAACTTACTGAAATTAAACGATCTAATATATTTACTGAAATTAAACAATCTGATATATTCAACATATATATCTAACTAACAATACTAACAAATATGCTAACAGATAAATGACAGATTGACCTGGAAGCGCTCCTAATTTGTCCTGTGTATGATGACTTCGAAGCTGGTTGGAGGAAGTAAACTCGCACCAGTTAGTCCATAAGCTTCTCGTGAACGATAGGCTGCGTTGCTCTTTGAGTTGTTTACAGGACAAACAAGACATAAAAAATCATAACAATTTTATGATTTATAAATCTCTGCAATAAGGGAAACCTGTTATGCAAAAACTTATACTTTATAATTCAACTTATGAAGAAGAGAAATC
>ML778140.1:1170881-1185180 GCA_009831015.1 Picea engelmannii | reverse complement strand
ATATCAACAGAATACTCTTAGTCTATAATCATTCCACCAGTATCATTATCATTATGCACCAAGAATTTGATATTTCATTCCTATCTTATGCACATGGATTCTATCTTTATTCTATGAATCATGCACCAATTCTATCACACACTCCAATGCATATCTATTTCAGTTTTAAATAAATTATTTGATTTATATTATAGATGGTTGTCCCTAAATTCTTGTAGAACCTTGCCACCTTGTCAATTGTGCACCATTGGTCCCTATTCTACACCTTCTAGCCAAGCCTTGACCATTCATTGTTTCTAGCCACTAGGTCCACTAGTGTTGTCATCTCACAACTGCTTCCTTTATGTAAAGAAATATTATCCCAACATCTTTTGGGCTATAATTCTTAATATTCATAGTGTTGTAACATGAACTACTCTAGATAAATATTACCACTGCAATCTAATTAGCCACTTCCATTTCCTAGACCACACTGGTATTGAAACGCCATTATAATTGATTGACATTTCAATATTTCAAAATATTTCTTTTATGTCATCTTCTAATACTCCTTTCCATCCATGGCTTAGTTCAATTTTAAGTATCTTTTTTTCACTTCATTAAGTGATTCATTATGAAGCACTACTTGACCACTCCAGACCACTTGGATCCAAATGGAATTCTACACTCCACCATTGCTCCTGTACTTTGCTTTTTCCGCACACTCTAATAATAGAGGCAACTTTCTTTCTTGTGTACTTTTAGACAAGAGTTTCTAGATCTTATCTAGCAATCCCTTCTTGCACTCAAAGATGACTCTTCCACTTCATGAGTCACACCTCATCTCATGATGTCCTTTTTCCTCCTCTTTCAGTAAGCTTGACCTCTTTATTATCCAATTAAAATTGGGATTAATCTAGAGCAGACCCACATAATGCTCAGTGGTGTAATATTATCCTCTTTCTAGAAATCATTTTTCACACAACGCTCTATGCAGAGTGCTCTTATACCTAATGGAAATGCCCAATTAGTAACATTAACCTTTGTCTATGTGTCAAAAATATTGCACTTCAAGTGTTCCTCTAGGCTTATTCATAGGTACTATCCTAAGCATATACAATCTTAATTACACAACAATCACCTTTGGCACTCACCTCTATCATTGGGAAGGTTTCTCGAAATTTGACATTATTTGGAAAAATATTCACATCATGTAATTACATGGCTCTTGGAATCCAATTCCACTTTTTGTTACTTGTCTTCTAGCTCTTTATTGTCTCAACCAACATTGACAAGCTCTTCCATTTTTCCATTACTTTGATATTCAATCCTAGGTTGAATCTACCTAATTGTACCTCTAATTTTGCGCCATGTGCAAGTAACCACTTCTATTAGAATTATGCGTAGCATATAAATTTTGTCAATTAATGCTACAACTCATTCTTTATCCCAATTGATGAAGGACACAATGCACCAAATTAAAAATCTAATTCCTTAGATGCATTCCTCTTTGAAACATTTTTTTGATGACCGTACTCATGCCTCAATCTAAGTTCTAGGAGAAAAGTTACAAAATTTACATGCTTCCCATTCCAATTTTTTTTGCTGCCACAACAATATATTTATCACTTTATGAGAAATTATAACACCCAATTTAAAATTATGGGTTGACATATGTGTTCTACTCAATAACTTTCCAATTACTATTTGTTTACTCAAATCTGAACTTTGAGCTGAAAGATATGGTGGCAAAACAATGAAGGAATATTCATTAGCGCGTGCAACATAGTAGCAACACTCAACAACCGGTTGTTCATTTCTTTATTAGATATTCACCGTTGATTTGTCTTAATCGATTCACTATGGATCTAAGTCATATCTCTTCTTCATTTTGGGCTTTCTCATTCTCTAATTTGCACCCCCTAGTTATGTCGCACTCACTTTGTACTTATACTTAGATCCCTTACTGTATTCACAAGCTTGTGGGTGGCAGAGTCATGGACTCATATCCTATCTTCATATCTTCCATGAACCTGCCACCAACACTTAGCTTCATTTTCCTTTGTGGACTCATAGACTCATGGACTCATAATCTTGTAGCCTTCCTTTCATAAGTTCGTCCGAGAATTCTCAACACTTCACCATTTTTCCACTTCTTACCACTTTGTAACATACCTAGCCTCCATCTAAGCAACATTACGTGCATAAAATCATTAAATTATTAAGATTTATTGCTAATCAAATTCTTGTAGATTACTAGATACAAATCACACCCAAATCTAACCATTTGACCGATACCACAGTTCTAAATGCATCTAACAACATATATTAAACATGAATGCAATTGTTCAATCCAACAACAAGCACACAACATTCATATAAATCATTTACACAACAAAATAATCATAAATAATACAACATAAACACTTATTTGTTAATGATTAACCAATTGATTTCAAACGAAGGATACACCTTCGAGTCATAGGCACTGCTGATCATTTTCTCTCATCAACAAGCCGCCCTTGAGCTGAGGCTATGAGTCCACAAGGATATTCGGCCCACTAGCTATCCACTCTCCAAACACAGAGCAGCCCCAAACCTAGGTTCGTTTTTTATAACAGTTCCAAACTATTGAAATTTTTGTATGATCGCTTAACCATAGAAAATGTCACATCATTGTCACCCAACCATAGGCATTCACATATGCCACCCTTGAGCACATTAACCATTGCTTAGAATAATTATAGAAAGTATACATTAGAACCAACAAATAAACCCCAGCTTCTAATTGCAGCAACAACTCAAGACAAGTAGATCGCTCCTTCTCCAAGGGTAGTGCACAAGAGAGAGAGTCTCCATATCCACAGAACAAGTACCATACACAACTACAAACACTGTAGCTGCACTACTCTCTCAGAATTGCACCATACTTAGCAAGAATATCACAAAGAGTATCACCAAGAATATCATCAAGATTTTCACCTAGAACCACCAAGAGAATCACCAAGATAGCATTAGGGACAGGCCAAGACCCAAGAGATGAGCATACATCCTTATTCCTCCTTGCAGCTGCAATTGTAGTTGCAACTGCAACTCTCCACAATACTTTCACATTGACTGACTATCCAAATGAGCTAAAACGTCATTTATTTATATTAATCGGTACAGTGATTTTTCTGGCAGGGTCAACCTGACTTTCTGGTAATTATATTTTCAATTTATCTTTTTCCTATGGAGCCAAATTGTATTTCTGGAAGATAATATTATAATATTATTATTATTCTAGGTCAACTTGTCTTCTAGGGTTTCCACACATCTGTTTAATGGTTCACTTGCTTCCAAAATATTCTATTCTAACTCATAGGTTACACATGGAGGTTAATACCTCTCGCAACTACCAAAACATCAACACTTCCTCTTAGCTAGGGAGATATTAACTAAGATGTTCTTCATGTAGTGGTTTCAAACACATCCATCCATATCACATGGCATGGTCAAGACTCACATGGTATTGCAGACCATTCTACAGGTAGCATCACCATAGCCACACATGCTATCATATGATTAAACAGATCATGTAACAAGTATCATCATCATAGCTGCACATTAGCCATCTAGATGGAAAACACCTCCAACACTACTGGTTGGACCTCCAGCTAGTAACCTATGATACTACTAATCGACACTCTAACGGGGAATCATTTCCGACACTACAATTTGGCATCTAGTTCATATAGAACTAGTAACTTGTCAGCTCACACAAAATATGACTTTAAAATTAAACACTCCCTCTTAACGAGGAAGGTATTCCTCTTGGAACGATCATCATCACTGCTTCTGCGCTTCTTCACACCTCAGCCATTGTCTTGTTTAATTTCATGAATCCATGCATCATAACAAGTTCTGCACTTTCACCAGCCTTTCGTACCGGAGTAACATACCAACCTACGTTGGAGTACCAACCCGTGTTGGGCTAGCATACCAACCTACCTTGGGGTTACCAACCTACATTGGGGTAGCGTATCCACCTACATTGGGGTAGCATACCAACCTGCATTGGGGTTACCAAATTGTGCTGGGGGTAGCATACCAGTCTATGTTGGGGTAGCATACCAGCCTGCGCTAGGGTTACCAACTGACAATGGGGTAGCATCCCAACATGTGTTGGGGTTACCAACCTGCACTGGGGTAGCATAACAGCTTGCATTGGGGTTACCAACCTGCGTTGGGGTAGTGTACCAGCCTATGTTGGGGTTACCAACCTGCATTGGGGTAGTGTACTAGCCTACGTTGGGGTTACCAACCTACACTGGGGTAGTGTACAAGCCTGTGTTCGTGTATCATACCATCCTGTGTTGGGGTTACCAACTTGCACTTGGGTAGCGGACCATATTACATTGGGGTTACCAACCTACATTGGGGCAGCTCCCACTATTGGGGATCTCATCACTTCCCTCTACTGAGGATCAATTCCCACTACTGAGGAACACATCTCACTACTGGAGAAAATAATCACTTCTCACTACTGGAGAAGTCTTTCTGGACCACTCCAAGCTTGTCCCTGACAGAGGCTTGGTCAACATATCTGCTACCTATTCGTCGGTAGAACTATACTCGAGGAAGTGTCTCATCATAATCTTCTCCCTCTTACAGAGAGAATCCTATGGACACAAATCAGGCTGTGTACATCTCTAGCCTATTTATCTGCAACATGCTTGATCTTGTAGATCAACTTGGAAGTCCCCATTGACTTCTCTACTGGTCTCAAAACCAAGGAAAATATATATATCCCAATCCTTCTGACTGGATTCCTCCTCGGTCACTGTAGCAAAGTCAAGGGAATATTCCCATAATATCTCATATCTCCTTGAAGCTTATGAAGGTTTGATATAGTCTTCTCAACCCATGGAATATGTCTTTCAGTCTTGGAATATGTCTCTTTCTTCCATATGAATATGAAAGTCTTTGAGTCCCCATTCTCCCTCTAAATCTTAACTCCCTGTTAGTCTATATAATAGTCAGAGCCATTTGCTACCTCTGTATGTGAAGATTTCCTCTGAAGTCTCCTATGAATGGTCCTTGGGAGGCTAGTCCTCCTTACTGGGTCATGAGGATTGAATCCCTATGAACTCTAGCTCCTTCTGAGATGGTACTTGGTGGGGCCACCTACCTCAATGTTGGTGGATCCATCTACTCCTCATGATATGGCTCGTCAATTCTATATGGATTTGCATCATGTAAAGTGTCACGAGATCATGTTGGTCTCTTTCTGGTTACTGCAATGATTCTAGGTAGGCCCTTGTTGATGCTTGAATATGTTAGGACCTAAACAGAAACCTCACGAGGATGTAAATCCCCTTGCATTTTTATAGAGGTGGTACTCCTCTTTTAGGTTTTCTTGAGATTTTTAAATATTCAAAATATGGGACTTGACAAAAGTTTGTGGTGGTAATTCAAAGAAACACAAATATTACAATAAAATAAAAGGACAAAGGTTTTTTTTTTCTTCTAAAGGAAAGTTCCTGAGAAAGGACTAGGATCAAAACACATTCACACATTTAAATAAATTAAGCAAAATTTCTTCACATCCATCATAGTTTAAGATAAATATTTTTGATCACATAAAAATAAAAGGAAGATGATCTGCATGCATAAGAGAACTTTAACAGAGTGGATACATGGGAAACTCAAATAAATATAATGATAGATCAACCTCAAATACTTTATATTCTGAAAACAGGGTTACAAAGAACAGTCAAGATTGTTCCTGAATTAGTTCTCTTGAAATTTCCCAAAATATATAGTTTATTACATATTCTTGAAATTGTAAATGTGTTTGTCTTAAAGACTGGGATTGGAGGTCCCGCGGACCATAAAGAAAATAAATACAAGAAATAATATTTTAGAAAGAAGATGGTGGGCGGCAGAAGGATCAGCAAGACCTAGTAAGAAGAAAAAAGGAGTTATCAGTATTCAGTTAAAGATTTCTAGTGAAAATGGTGGAATAACTAGATGAAGGAATTGATAAAGAAAAGAAGTATCTGATCAACGTAAACTTACTATCATGGTCACTCATCCTTTCATTTTCTCGTTGATGTCATTTTATCATTTTCATCAACGGTTATAGGAACCATCTCAATTGTTTCTTTCCCTTCATTTGTTAGTTTATCGATAGCCTTCTTGAACCATTCTTAGATGTAACTTTTCATAGGTGCCACATTGATTTCATTTCAGATCTTAATATTGAACAACTCACCCTCCAAGTCTCGGAGATAAAGGAAATGCCATGTAATACTTCTTCAATATCCTGATTTTTTACGGAGTAATCCACTAGCTAGTTATCTATGGCATTCTCATCATATACAATTATGCCATATAATTTTTCAATTGGCAATCCTTTAAAAATATCAACTTTCTCACCAAACTATTGTTTTGTTAGGAACAACGAGTTGAGGATCAACTTGGGATATTGGACTTCGTTAGTTCTTCCAGCTAGGTCCACCTCTGTGATCCTTTTGAATAACTCTTCTCTCCTTGTTATGGCTTGGCTGCATGCCTGAACGATGTTGTTCAAGCTCTTTATTTTATCTTTCTAGTAGGCATACAACTGCTTGATTTGACTTGGAGAGGGAAGGTCCTCCTTTCTTCTCTTTATCTTTGACATATTGGTAACCTTAGTACCATAGGGTGCTATGGCATCAAGGTAGAAACCTTCTTCATTTTTTAGGTCGGCCCGTAGATATTCAAGGAAGGCATGCACCCTCAAGCCAAAATAAATCATCCTCTTTGAAATTTCCCAAGATTATGTAATCAATGCCATTATTTTCTTGATATTGTTCTCCACAATTTCCATAGGGCTGGAAAGGAGTGGAAGAGGCATCAAAGTCTCTTCCAATTCCTTATTCCTTTCCTTTAACTTTATATTTTCCGCTTAGAGATCACCAATAGAATCATCCAATGCATCGCCAGTTGCTTTATGAATTTTGAAAATTTGGGAAGGCCGCATATTTCCTAGGTTAACCTCCAAACGAGATTTCCCCTTTTTATTATTTGCATCACTCTTCTCAGTAATTAATTTCTTAGACTCGCTGTCATTCTCAACAATTTCCAATGACTGATTCTAGTGGGTTGCCCCTCCTGGTTGATCAATGTTGGGAAACATCTTCTCAATGTCAGCCTCAAGCTTCATATCTTCGAGGGAGAATCTATTGATGTCACTATCGACATGATGCTCTTCTTCCTCTTGTATAATATTCTTTCTCTTCTTCCTCAGGGGAAGTTTATGTGAGCTTTCAATTTTTCCTAGAGGGGGGTTCTTGTCTCCTCCGCCACTTTAACTACTATTGATTACTTTTTTAGATGGGTGGACCACTGGAGCGCTACTCTGAGGTGTTTTAGTCTCAGTATTAATAGTTGGGACTAGGAACTCTTTTCACTGGGAGCTTTTCCTCTATGTTTGTACAATTTGTTTGTGCTAAGAACTGGCTCTAAGTCGCCAGTAGTGTGGGTAGGATTTCCCAGGTGATTATCTTATTCTTCTCCTAGAAAAGTGTGGATAAATGAATTCCTAAAACCCATTGTTAACATATGTTCCACAAATATTTCGTTAGGTTCAAACCCTCTAATATTTTCATAATACTTGAGATTCAAGTTGTGGAAGTGGTTTGCAAATTCATCAATTTTGCTCATACTTCTGAATACAAAATACCCAACTTTCCAAGGCAAAGGAATGAATTGATTTTTTCATTTTTCATGAAAAAAGTGCAACCAAAAGTTATATTGCCTTGCAACTTCTGTAACAAACATTATGTCGGATATATGGCATGGAAGAAAGGAAGGAAATTACTTGGAACCTAAAATCCTCATGACATTGTAATTCTCCATTTTCTCCAAAGTCCCCTTTCTATCGAGGAATTTACTAGCTCGAGAAGATATTCTTGGGATATCTCTTCCAAACAAAAACTCTTTAAAAAATGAGAAAACATCGTTGAAAACATCATAAAAATGAAGGGAATATTTGTGCCTCCATAATGCTTGATACCAAAAGGTCACAGCGTCAAATTCACAATTCACCTTCTTGCATATAGACAATTTAGGAAACTAACATCAATGTGCTATCGTGAAAACCAAATAAGAAGACATAAATAATTTCTTATGCTTTTTATACTGATACAATTGGGAAGATATTTCAATGGAAATCAACTTCCCTCGATCGAAAATGGCTTGCTCCTTGACAGTAAAATATCAGATGTAAAGAATCATACGGGAAATGCTGGAAGTATTTTCTTGGCCCGTAACTCTGGTAAATAACCAAGAAATTTTATGAAATGGGTTTTTGAACAAGCTGACCTACAATCTAGTAATATCTTCAGGGATGTTTATGGGATTCTCCAAAAATTCAGGTAAGAGATCTAGGCCATTGTCATGTTTTTTCAAGAAGTCCCTGCAATCTTCACCTTTGAAGGTGAGTGTTGGATCTAGGAGTTTCATCATTTTATGGAACACTTGAGGAGAAAGAGAGACGAGAGAATGGTCTTGGAGTTGAATCATCTTCTTAATTGGTATATACTTCTCAGTGCACCAAGAAACCAACTCCCTGTAGTCAAAAAATTTAGGAACATGTCCTGCACGAGCAATTCCAGATGTCCAAATTACTTCCTTCTGAGCAGAAGGAGATGAATAATAAGAGTATGCTCTAGACCACTGAAAGTCCGAGTCGTCTCGTCCAAAAATGTTCAAAGTATCTTCACAGAACTATTGTCGATCTGCTACATCCATAAGTTGACGAGAGCGTTCTTTTGATCCAGATAATATTTGAAATGAGCACTTGAGATATATAATATAATCTTTCACAAATCATGCTTTAATGTGGTTTAATAAGAAATCTCCTTGAGCCCTTCACCTATTATTGACAATATTTACGGGACCTGCATTTTTTGATTTATTAGCATTAAATCATACTAAATGTGTATTGGGAAAAGAACGAAGGTTGCGGGGATGGACAAGAGAAAATAACATTTGGGACTTTGTGAACCTGCCAACCAGGGAACCCATGAACCCGTCATTGTAGAAGGTTGAGAATTGGCTAAGTGTTTTAACACGGTTGGTCTGACTCAATATAGGAGAGATGAGGTACTTAGGATCCCGAGGAGTCCAATGGTCAAAATGTAAATCGCAGATCGTTTGGGTACAAAATGTGTGTCACAGAACAAGGGATATGAAAGCTTTGATACCCGTCAACCCGGGAACCCGCGACTGCAAAAATGACTAAGTATAGGATAATGTGGCAGTCGTTCGAACTCAATATGTGAGAGTGTGGATGGATATGAGGATTTGTAAGTCTGCTAACCCAGTAACCCACAAACCTGTCATTTTGGAAAAATGTCTAAGTATAAAAACTAGAAAGGGAGAAAAGAAGGGAGAAAGGAAAATGGGAATTTGGGTAAGTATAGAAGAGGGAAAATAAATGGACAAAAGAAGTTGGGAAAATAGAAAAGGGGAGGGAAATTTAGGAAGAAGGAATTGACCTCAACAACAGGCTCCAACTATGGGATTATAACCTCCTATGGGTTGTCAAGAATTTGGAATCTCACATGACCAGGTGCTTTCGCCCATTGGGATATGGAGTGAGAGTAAGAATATACATTCTAAAAAAAAAAATTATGTACATTGAGAATGAGAAAGTATTAAGAGAAGAAACCTTTCAAATGTTGCTCATTGACAAGCAAAAATAACCTTTCATCCTTCATGTCTTGGAGCATATAGGAATTAAATCCCAATATCTTCTCAACGACATACGGTCTGATCCATAGTGCTTTGAACTTTGTATGCATGGATGGTTTCTACTTGGCCTTGTTCCAAGGTAACACAAACTCTCCTTTCTAGAAAATATTTACAATTGTACTCTGATCAAAATACCTTTTGACTCTATGCTTCCTCTGAGAAGTTTGATTCATGGCCTTGCTTCGTTCTTCTTCCAATTTCAGTAACTAATTGATTCTCCTCTATATGGGTGAATTGTCTTCTGTATATTCAATATTAACCACAAAAATCAATGCATTGAGCTCAAGGCTAATCAACATTTTTGCCTCTTTCCCATAAAACAATAGATATGGAGACATCCCAGTGCTATCCTTCAGAGTCGTTATGCTTTCCCATAATGCATCCATCAGCTTTAGATGTCAAATCCTTTGATTCTTGTCAATGGTTTTTGTCAGTATCTGAACAAGTGTTTTGTTTGTGGATTCAACAATGCCATTACCTTGTGGATAATAAGTTGATGATTGACCCATGATGATTTCATATTCTCCGAAAAAATATGTAAACTTTGACTCGATGAAAATCGAACCATTGTCTATGACAAATTTATCTGAGACACCAAATCTCGACAGAATATTGTCTTTGAGGAATTTAATTAGCTCTTCAGCATCAACCTTCTTTAAGGCCATTTCTTTCATCCATTTCGTGAAATAATCTGTAGCCGTTAGAATGTACATATGCCCCTTGCTAGAATTTGGATTAATTGGCCCAACAACATCAAGTCCCCATTGGGAGAATGGTTTTTCTACCATTATGGGCTACAAAGGAATCGTGGATTTTCTTCATTTTTCCTGAAAATTGTTGGCATGACAAACACTTCCTTATTGTGACATACGAGTCTCTAAAAATTGACGACTAACAGAATCCTTCTCTGATTATCTTGTGGGTGGTTGCAGTAGGTGAAAAGTATCCACCACATATTCTCTCATGGTATTCTCTTATTATTTCTTGGTCTTGATTTTCATCAATGCATCTCAGCAACATACCATCATAATTTCTTCTGAACAATTTGTCAGCAATCAACACGTATTGGTTCACCTTCATTTTCAATGTTCTTCACTCCTTGGGGTTCATGGTGACAAGAAATTTCCCAGACCTTAAGTAGAATATAATATATCCGTACCATTCTGAATTAGCCAAGGGTTCTCCAACTGAAATTGAAATCATTTCGTCAATGGAATCTCCATTCACAATGAGATTACATAAACCTTGTCCTTTGATGGATTTTAAAGGTTTAATCTAGATATCATATTCTTGTATCTTTGCCAACCAGTTATCCTATTTTCCTTCTCTCAATTGTTGATTCAGAAGCATCTTCGTTGGTGATGAGGGAACATAAGAAATAACATGGGAGTTCAATATGTACATGAGAAAGTGTGCTACTACTTTCACAAGGGCCGAGGCCTGTTTCTCCAGTTCTGAATACCTTAACTCATAGTCATGTAGGTTTTTTCTCATGAAACTTATTGGGGGTTCTTCTCCTTTGATATTCTTCTAAGTAAGAACAAAGGAAACAACTGTCTCTGTAGAAAATGAATAGATGATGAAATATCTTTGAAAGTCCGAACTAATGAGAATAAGAGTAGTGGTAATTTATCCTTTGATATTATTGAAATCCTCTTGAGTATCTGTTGTCCATTCAAACCTCTGTTCCTTTTTCAATAAAACATTTATCGGCTTTACAATGCTTTCATAATCATGAAAAAATATTCACACAAAATTGATCTTGCCGAAAAATGATTGGAATCCCTTATTGGATGTCGGGGGGTTGAGCTCATTTATTTATTTAATTCTTTCCGAATCTATGTAAATCCATTACTTGCATACAACATGGCCCAACAGTTTGCCTTGAGTCACAATGAACAAGCATTTCTTTGGATTTAGAGAGACACCATATAATCTACATCTTTCAAAAACCTTTCTCAAATGATGGATATGATCATCCCTTTTCTTTGAATATAGCGTCAAGTCATCTTGATAGTATACCATAAATTTTCCTATGACCCCATTGAATGCATGATCCATGGCCCTTTGTAATGTGGCTCCAACGTTCTTCAAACCAAATGGAATTCTAGCATATGAATATGTTTCCCAAGGTGTTATAAATATTTTCTTTTCCCTGTCTTCCTCAACCACCAATACTTGGTTATATCCGAAAAAACCATCTAGCATGGACATGCAGGCAGATCCAATAACTTGCTGGAGAAGTAACTCCATATTAGGAAAAGGAAAGTTATCCTTTATGCTTGCTTTGTTAAGGTCTTTGAAGTCAACACACATCCAGATTTCCCTGGTCTTTTTTCTTGCAATCACTGGATTCGAAAGCCAGTCTAAGTGTCTAATGGAATAAATTATTCATGCCTTCTTCAATTTCTCCAATTCAAGCTTTACCAGAGGTTTCATCTTGGGATTCATCATCCTTTTTTTTTTCACTGGCTTTGCTCGTTCCCTCAAAGGAATGATATGTTGGAAGATCATAGGTCCGAGCGAACACATCGATGTATTCTTTGAACAAGGAAACATATTGATTTGCTTCCTCAGTGGTGCAATCAATTCCCAAGTTGACATACTTCAGGGAACTGTCAATTCCAATATTGAATTTTCTCGTTTCTTTCACCTTTCGAACTGAAAATTCTTCAAGGAGATTCTTAGCATGGTTGTCTTTCGTGAAAAGGGACTTAGATTCTAAACAATCTTTGGGGACAACAGACGAATGATCATCTTCATCTTCATCATCATCATCATTTAACAAAAAAAAATCCAGTTGTTCATCGTTCTCAAACACTTGCAAGTACTCAATGTTATCAGGTAGGGACAGTTGGAAGCCTCATTCTACTTGGAAAGATGTTTTTCTTTGGGTATCATATGGATTTTACAATGAGGCTACCAAGGCTAGTGAATCATCTTTGTGATTATTGTTCCTTGGAATAAAAGAAATATTGAAGGAACTGAAATATTCCATCAATTCGTTAACTCTTTTGAAATACAACTTCAGTATTTCCTTTTTTATTTTGTACCTCTGGGTCACCTGATTGATGACCAACTCTGAGTTTCCAGTTACAATCAGATGTTCTATTTTCATTTCTTGTGCAAGGATCATCCCCTGAACCAAAGCTTCATGCTATGCCTCATTATTAGTGCATGAAAACTCCAGTCTAATAAAGTGAGGATGCATAATATTACTTGGAATCATAAGAACAATTCCAAATCCATTTCCAGAGCTTGAACAGGCTTCGTCAAAGGACATCCTCCAGTACCCTTCAAATGGATATTCTTGATTCTCCGTGTCTTGCAATTGCTCCAGAATTTCATTATTTTCTATGTCTAGGATATCATAGTTTCAAATCTCGACATCTATATAATCCTCCATCAACTCATTGTCCTTCTTTTTGAAGGAGAAGGGTTTTCTAGGTTCACAGGGCACTTTAATCATTGCTCCTTCTTTTCCAGGTAGTATCATACAACTTCCATCATTCATTATATATCCTCTGATCATAGATGTCCAGTCTCTTCCTAGCACAACTCCATATGACGGAGGAAGGTCTACCATAATGATATCGAAAACTATAATGATATGGGGGGCTGTTGTAATCCAAGAAAAAATATCCTTGATTTATCCATAAGTTGGCACTTTTCTAGAATTAGTTGCATAAATACTTTCGTTAGTTTCATAATACTTGGTGCAACTCATGCCCAATGCCTCCATGACCACAAGTGGGATGATATTGTTCATCGCACCAATGTCAACTAAAAAATTATGCATTTCAACATCATGATTTTCAATAGAAATGTAAAAGGGAGGAATTTTACCTTTTAGCTTGGCAGCTGACTAACTAGAAATTTGTTTTGTACTGGTAACAATAGCTTCTTCTCTTTCAGATGGATCATCTAACAACTTCAAAATGTTCTCTCTTTGCTGGGGAATATTCACCACTTCCATAAAGGCAAGGTTATTCTTAATTTACTCAAATCCTCTACAACATTATATGTCATTTGAGTGGAGTTTGACGTCATGTGTTTCTTTTTACTTCCAACACCATCCATCACTTTCTCACTTTCTCATTTTCTCTTTTCTCGTTTGTTTTTTCCTTGTCCTTTTCTTTTTGGTTTTCTTTATCAAAATCACCTTTATTATTTGGTCGATTTATAAACCATCTCCTATGGGCGACATTTTATTGTGATTTGAGATCGTTGTCTCCCTCTTCAAATATATACATGGACGTCTCACATTTGTCCATCTGCACATTTTTGAAGCTCTCATCAGGTGAGTACTAATTCTCTTGCTCAATTTATTTCTCATCATAGACATTGTTGGGCCTCAAAATAGTCCCTATTCTCACTCCATTATTCACCAATAACTTCACATTACTTCCATATTACCTTCATGTCACCTTCATTCCACCTCCACATCATTACATTTATCTCATCATTGGGTTATAACTATGCTTTTCCAAAGTTTATTAATTCTTAACATTTTTAAGTGGATTTGTGGTTAAACTTT
>ML778140.1:1122665-1138680 GCA_009831015.1 Picea engelmannii | reverse complement strand
TAGTTAACCACTGGATTGTAGTTGTGTACTACTATGAATAGACACAAGTGTGTTCTATCCTTGTTCTAATTGCCTTGAAGACTATCAGCAGTTTATTGGAGATGATGATCATTCAGATGAATGATGAACAGAGATTTTCCAGACAGAAAATAGTTCAGAGATTTTACTCCTCTTATATCACTCCATGGTGAGAGTGACTTATCCAGTATCATATCTAATTACTCAGATGAAGTATGTTTTTGAGAAGATGATGCAGCTGATGGTGATGGTGATGCTCATGATCTAGTCATGAAATAGTCTAGATGACTATATTGATGCTACCGGGTAAATGGTATGTTTTGTGCTCAAGTCCATTATCTGTAAATACCTCTCTAGCTAGGAGGGAGTGTTAATATTATGGTAGTTGTGGGAGGTATTTACCCCCACGTGTGAACCTGATGAGAATAGAAGACTCTAGGAAGAAAGAGAAACCCTAATGAGTTGGCTAATAACCCTAGAAGTCTTGTCGGCTCAAGAAGAAAAATTATATTAGGCTAGTAGCCTCCAAGAGAAGAAGTCGGCTAGAATTAATAATAATATACTGAATAGACACATATCTAGAAAGAGAAGTCAGCCCCAGTAAACTGGCAAGATTACTATAAATACAGGACGCCAGCTCTCATTTGTCATATCTCAGAATTGCAGTTTTCCCAGTTGGTGCGCACTGCAGTTGCAGTCTGGTGCACAGGTTTGGAGGAGGGTTACAGGTGCAACTGCAGAAGCAGCTAGTTTTAGTATTGTCTTGAATATCTCTTGTCTAGGGTTTGGAACATCTGATCAGTCTTTTGTGATTCGTTATCCTTGGGGATTGATGCGCTACTCTTTGTTTGGCTATCTAGCCTAGGGTTTACTTCCGAAGGAATTCTCAGGTCAAGGTTAAGGTGCTCGGAGGGAGGCTTCGGCCTGTGGTTGGGTGATGAGGGTATCGTCAATGGTGAAACGAGCACACCATCTTCTATATTCTAATAGGAATACCATTCAAATGAAAAAGATATTGTGGATTTCGAAGGTTTTCTACGGATTTATCTTAATTTGCAAACACAGGTAGATACACAATTAAGTGGTTCCAAGAAAAAAATTGGATTTCTAAAGACTGCCACAACCTCCTTGCTTCACACAATTGTATAATATGAGAAGTGGAATTTTTTGCTCATATCAATAGCTACCTTAGAGATGATCCAGTGATGAAAATATACCTTCTAATTGATCCTATGAAAAATAATCTCTTTGATATAGTGAAAGATGACACTCTTCTATGAAAATTGATCAATGTGGTTGTTCTTGGAACCATCGATGATCGAGCAATAAATATGAAACCAAAGCTTAATCCATGAGAAATAAATGAAAATCAAAGTCCATTGGATGCACAGTAGTAAATATTGGAACAAGAGACTTAGTTGAAGGGAGGCCTCATCTTGTCCTTGCAAAGTTCAGAAACAAAATCAAGTTTCAGTCTTGGAAAAAGACAAATCAACTCACATCTGTTATGTTTTATTGTGTAGAGATTCAACACAAAATGGGACTTACACCTCTATTCCGATGTCTTATCATATGTTAATAAATAAAATTTAATTTTCTCACCTTTCCACCAAGACAATCATTACATGGACATGGATATATGTCCATATCATTCTCATTGGCTATTCTCTCATCACATCCATGGTATTCATCTGTTGTCAACCTTAGACTTTGACTCATCTTTGATGTTCTGCATTCCAATATTAATTTGATATGTTAATTAACAAATATAAGGTAATTTAAATAGTACAAGGGCACAAAATCAGCTAATTTGTTGTTAACAAAAATAACATTAACAAGGAACTAAGCTAGTCTATGAGTTTTCATTTTCTAGTTGTGAAGAGAAGTTGGGAAAAGAAAGCATTTCTTAGAGAAGCCAATAGGAAATGAGAAATGTGTCATAGAAGGAGGAGTTTATCAACCTTGGAAGATCTGAATCCTCTGGAGTTTGGCAGTCTTTTGGAGCATGTAGTTATTATTGCAACTAATTCCCACTCTCAGTTTTGGCCAAGTTATTGTAGATTAATGATTTTGGGGGCACTTGAAGGAGATTGAAAGAATGCTTTTCTAAAACTATCATGTAGTGAAACTATCAGAGTTACATTTTTTTCTAAAACTATAATAGTTCCATTTTTATGATATTGAAGAATGCTAGAAAGTGACCACACTTGTGATTCTAGTTTAGATCTACTAGCTTTAACACAACAAAAAAAGCATCAAATATATTGCTCACCATGGTTTTCCTACCAAAACAGACAGAGTCTTCCAACCAACACAGACATAGACTTATATAGTGCATCTAGTTATTATTCCTCGTAGTGTATCCATGACCAAGAAGACCATATGTGTAACCACAAACCCCTTCATGAGTATGGCATAACTAGCTGGAGATGTCCTTTTTTATGAAAGTAGTAATGATCATGCAGAAAAAAAAATCCATGGGAGGATATATCTTGGACTAGAAGAATGAACCCTATTCTACATGAGGTCTCTGTTGACTTATCGATTATAATTGAAGAGCAACAAGAGAAATATTAATTAGAGGAAAAATCCTCACCTACTAGCAGAATGAAACTCTTATCTATAAAATATTTAAATAATGACTCGGTGATTAAAAAAAATAGACCCCTTTCTTTTGACAAATATTTTGAAAAAACTAAGCATATGGCTCTTGATCAATCATCTTGTGCAATAACTGAGAATGTACCACTAGTTTTCATGGAAACTTAGAGTTTGGATTTGTGTAATAACAAGAGTATGTATATTGGATGTACTGTCATGGAACATATTACACTACATAAACATATTACACTACCTGAGAAATAAAGTGATTCATATGCTAAGGAAATTTTTGATTACCCAAACTATGAATGTGTTTACACATTGTACCCTGATTTATTTGCTAACCTTGACTCATAGAAATTTAATTACGACTTCCATGTATTTGAAAATGTTGTTTTAGTAGCATAGGAAATCTATATAGGAAATTTTTAGTGGCATAGTCAACCAAGATATTAGGATTTGGAATAGGAGTTGAATGAGCTAAAGGATTAGTCCTCATCCAACCCGTGATCAATTAGGATTTTGAGGAGATGAATTAGTCAATATACCAGTCAGAGCCAGTCATCAAGGAGGGGATAGAGACATTCTAGTAGGGGCTTGAGAGAGCCTTTCACCATTAACTAGAATCCTTCCATTCACCTTTCAACAAAATCATTTCACCTTTATACTTTGAACCTAATCCATTCACCTTTATCCTTTATCCCCTCACCTCTCACAAAACAACACCTCACCTCACTTAAGAACTGGAAATCAAAATCATCGGACTTACCCTCACAAGTAATGAATCACCCACCCCATGAAAACAAGTTGGTAAAGAGGTGCAGAGTAATGGTAGTTTTCAATTGACAGATGTGGAAGATTATCTTGATTTACAAAACTAGGAAAAAATTGTCATTTAAATTATGTCAACAATATTTTCTCTATGAGGTTCTTTTTTTTGGTTTGCTAGTTTGTTTGTGACCTGTTGTTGTGAAACCCGGACTCATGGGCATCTAAGTCGTCAAAATCACCCGGGGATCGCACCCTAACTGAGCCAAACCAACCCTTAACATGGATGGAATTTTTTTCCCCGCAGGTTTCGAACCGGTGACTTTAAAATCACGGAGTGCCTTAATAGCACACTCTGTCACTGACTGTCCTACACCTCGGGGACTTTTCTATGACGTTATTTAAAAACCCTATTGAAATGAGTTTTTTTTCACCTCAACCATCTCAAAACACCTATGATATTCCCCTCCCACCTCATTCTTAACTCTCCAAATGGTATTTTATATTTTCATCATCTTTACATAGTTGTGAAAAAATAAGGTGTTTTCGTCTCCCCATGCTACCCAAGTTGCTCTAGTTTTTTTCCTCCATTTTGATTATTCCTAGTCAAGAAACTCTTTTTTTCATGGCTCCAAAAGATTTAAGTTACTTATCTCTTATTCATTGAAAATTCCATTCATGTTAGGTTTGAAAATGTTAGAAATTTCTTCTTCAGTATCCATGTCTACTCTTATGGATCCTTGAGTTTGGATTTGTCCCACTCAACAAATTTTATTTTTACAATTTTAAAATTGTCACTAAATTAAAATGTAACAGATTCCCCCAACTGATCATCCATATGTTTCCATTCACTATCACGCAAATCCCTAAATTCAACATCCTTATACCAATGAGAGTTGAATTTAGAAGGGCTTGGGGATTTTCATTATGCCTCCCCCACTAGGAGAAATATGGGAGCATGAAAAAAAATATGCAACAATCCCCTTCGAACTAATATTAATCAAAATAAAATACTACGGTGTGAATCGTTTAAAATTTATATCAACTTAGTAAACCAAATGAACGTTGTTACCATCCTTGCACGCACAAAAGGGTTGTTGTGATATGTGATCCTGTTTTAAATTTTTTCATTCATAATACTTCTAGGTAGATATGGAATCTATGTACTACAAGTTATCTTAATCACTAAGCTATATTAGTACTTAATATTAACTTAGAAATTCATCTTAGGATAAAAAATTATATTTATAAATAAATTATAAACTAAAAGCTCAGCATTGAATTGGGTTTGTCAACTATTTTATGTAGAATATTCATTATTTGTTGTATGTGGCATGAAATATTGGAATTGGAAACTATATTATATGTCATGTCGATCAAAATGGGACCAATAATATGCAAAAATAAATTTTTTAGGCCATAAAGTCAAGGTTCATTATAGAGGAAAAAAGATCAAGCAATTTGGACTTACTAAATTGCTTAGAAGAACTTGCTTTAGTATTGGGATCCTTATGTGGGACACTTTTTTAGTGAGATTTAAGACCAAAGTGCATATTTTCTCCTTTCATGTAAAGTTTTGGTCTCATGTAATTATAAAGTTTTTGAAACGATATTACATACCCATTAAGGCCTTTATTTCATTGCTCTTGAGGGTTACAACTATTTGCATATTTCCAGTGATGCATTGCAAACCTATTTGTGTGTGTCTCATACTCATAAAGATTCAAGAAAAGGAATATGGGGACACGATTTTTGAGAATCACTAGAGTGATTCATCAAATTTTAAAGTACATTAGGGTAGAGAGCATAGGGAATTTCTTTTATCTCGTGTATAAATAAGATATATAGAAAAAATAAAAATAAAAAATTGTAATTTTATTAATAATGAATTATGACTAATAACAAATGAAGACACTGCATCATCCAATCATACAATTTGAAATTTAAATAGGTCAATCCACACATCATATAATGATACATTCATATAATACCATCTGAAAATATATTGTGACATGTCTTCTCCTTACAAGTGTTTCAATAGTCATTTAGAAACATTAAGCTCAAATGTGTTGCAATAGTTCTTTGGAATCATTGATGTCAAATTGAGTCTTTATAAGATAAGGTAAGGTAATATAATTTTAGTAATGTCCAATGAATGACCATAAAACTAGGTCAATGAGACTAAAACAATACATTCAATGTAGGCACGAAAAGTGAGAGTGCAAAAGCAACTCCCCAATCGATATTGAAAGAAGAGAGAGAAAGAACTAAGTGTCTAATATCAAAAAAATTAATGTTTAACTAAGAGAAGATAAAAATTATAATGTGAAAGTATAATAAACATGATATAAATTTAAGAGTCTCAACACTGAACAAACGAGAGGATGTCAAGGCTTTCTAGTGCTCATGTTGGCTACTAAGGGTGAGGCCTTCAAAGGAATACATAATCATATGAAAGACATGGAATGGGCAGATCATCCCTCCCTCAAATATTAACTTATTCCTTACTCTCCATATAAAATTGCATTCAATGTATGCATAAAAAGTGGGAGTGAAAAAGAAATAACCCAATCAATATTGAAAGAAGAGAGAGAAAGAACTAAGTGTCTATCAAAAAATTGATTGTTTAACTAAGAGAAGATATAAATAAGGTGCAAGTACAAGAAATATTCTAGAAATTTAAGAGTCTCAACATTGAACAAAAGACAAGATGTAAAGGATTTCTAGTGCTCACGTTGGCTACTAAGGGTGAGGCCTTCAAAGGCATACATAATGGCGAAAGGCTCTCTCAAGGGTAGGGGCTTGAGAGAGCCTTTCACCATTAACCATAAGCCTTCCATTCACCTTTAAACAAAATAATTTCATCTTTAGACTTTCAACTTAAGCCATTCACCTTTATCCTTTAGCCCCTCACCTCTCACAAAACAACACGTCACCTCACCTAAGAACTGGAAATTGGAACAACTGGAATTACCCTCACAAGCACCGAATCACCCACCCCACGAAAACAAGTTGGTCAATTTCTAAGGAGGTGCAGAGTGATGGTAATTTTCAATTGACAAATGTGGAAGATATAGTAACACCAGATGTGTCAAAGAAAATTCATCATACACATAAATATCTATGGTTCGAAAATGTAAATATCCATAAAGGAATAGATCCCAATACAAAAATAGAAAATACAAATAGACATCTAGGGTTTGCAAACATAAATCTATTTACCTATGACTTCGCTATAGAAGTCCCATGCAAATTTGAATTCTTACTTCACCTTTTGATAAGTCTCCACATCCTCTCCACAACATTTTTATCCACCATGGAAGTTGCTTATATACCTATACAACCTCCAATTCTCGAATTAACTAAAACCCCTCTCCTCTAGTCACCTTCGAGCTCCAATGGTCCAATTAACTAAAACCCCTCTCCCCTGGTCGGCTACGACTCCAATTTAGACCTCATTGGCTCCAATACTTCTCACGGGCTCGAATGTTGGTCAGGATGGAAACCCCAATTACACCTCCCTCTGCCTCATCGAATATTTAACACTGCAACCACTCCCTCTGCGAAATATTGGTCAGGCCGGAAACCCCAAATAAACCTCCCTCTACCACCTTGAATACTTACCACTGCACCCACTCCCTATGTGCCCATGGACTAGATGTATATTACCTGAAACCCCAAACACACCTCCCTCTGCCTCATCGAATATTTACCATTGTACCCATGTCCTCTGAGCCCATGGACTAGTTGTATAATTACTTGAAGTGTGTCATATTCTCCCACCTTCTCTGCACCCTCGTCAAATTATGAAGAGAACCATATTCCCCCACCTTCTACGCCCTATTCAATTCTCTGCACCCTCGTCAAATTATGAATGCGATCAGTATAATCCTATTCCCCCAACGTTTCAAAGAGTAGTCTGAATACATTAATTGCCAACATTTTCATATATGTCGTGAAAGGAGTGAAATGATAGCATGAATTATTATAAAAACAATATTATAATATTATAATATTATATAATATAATAATATTACAAAATATGATAGATTTTTCATAACCATTGATAATTAATATATTTTAAATTATCCACATAGCTATAGTGTATATAAAGTTTGCAAATTATATTATGTGACTATTAATATTTATTTAGTTGTGTTTACCCGACAATCAAATTAGTCATTTATTTAGTCATTGTTATTTGTGTGACTAATTATTTAGATGTGTTTTTTCTTTCCAACAATCAAATTAGTCATCTATTTAGTCATTTGTAACTATGTTGCAAAAAAAGAGTAGAATTTAGTCATTTTTTCATGTCGTGACAAAACTTTTTAGTAACATAGTCATTTATTTGCCAAATTATACTAGTGATTTGCTTAGTCATCTTTGGAGCCTTCTTCTCCTTACAATCAATATCCATATGAGATACTTTGTATCTCTCAAAAATACCCGTCTTCATCTTCTTCTTCTTTGGTACATGGATGTATACAGTCGTGCATACAACGTCTTATATGGATAATCTGCTCCATGTCTCAAACTAGAGACCATCTAATATGTTGTCTCTTTCAACTGTCACTGTAGCTTCCCTCAGAGTTATCATCTGTGACCTAGAACCTGAACAAGGACAACAAAAAGCGAAAACAATAGACAAGAATAATACTCTTATAATAAAATTAAAAAAACGAGAACAATAATCACAGTAGCTCCTTCTTAGAGTGATTGCTTGTGACCTGCATGGAACAAGAGCCAAAATAAAAATACAATAATAAGAAATATGAACAACACTCTTCTAGTGTTGTGATCAATCATTCCTCCATGGTAACCTTCCCGGAACAAGAAAACAAGAACACAAATTATAATAGCATTTTCATAAGAACATATTTATGTCAACAAGAATAAAAGACAATCTCATGGTAATCATCATATTATTACCAAGGTGACTTGCCTAGAAGAAGAAAAAGAAGTATCTCCTAGAGGAGATGTTAGTTCATCTTGAAACCAAGTACTAGCATTTATATGTTGCCAAGTATTCATTGTAAGAAGTATCTCCTAGAGGAGATGTTAGTTCATCTTGAAACCAAGTACTAGCATTTATATGTTGCCAAGTATTCATTGTATCTAACAGTAATAGATCATTTCAAGGATTGTTTTCACAACTAGTAATGTAGCAATTATTAAACTCGATATGTGAAAATTGGAAACTTATTAATTTAATCAATCAAACCTGGAACCTGGAGTCTTATCTTCAAGAACGAGTGTTGTGATTTTATTATGAGACTCCTTCACTCAAGATGACAAGTATTCTCTTCAAACTGTCCCTTGTACTTAAGACAATATGCTTTCTTGACAGAAATCTAAGTTAGAGAATATAATGCAAATAAACTCTAAAAAAATGTCAACCTTAACTTGACCAGAGTCATCTTATAACTTTAACTTTGAATAGAGTTTAATATAATAATCATAACTTCAATAGATCAAAATACAACTAGATGTTCATAATGCCACAACAGCTAGAGGCATATGAAAACAATCAAACCTAGAGTGCATTTTTCCTCTGAATGTTCTTGATCTGAGATCCCACTGGATATACGATTTTAAGAGATCCCTTCTCCTGCAATCACTCTCAAAATAGTGATACAATTTAAATATATATAATTACATACCTTCGACAACATCGGTAGGAAGTGGCACCATCTTGCAGCGATGGAAATCAATGATGAACCTTAAAAAATCAAATGTGCTCCAACCTGTAATTTAAAGGAAGCTGGAGATGCGCTAGGGTAAGGCGCACTAGGAAAACCAAAGATTAGTCCCAAAACTTCACATAACCTTTCACCGTAACTAGTGTCGGCACTACAACTGGTGTTGCAATTGGTACTACAAATAGTGTGGAAAATAACACTCTAAATGGTGTTGCAGCTTGCACTGTAACTGGTGTTGCAACTGGCACAAAGCAACTAGAATGAAGGAACTGGTACAAAAGACCTAGCACTAAAACTGCAACGAGTACTATAGATCTAGGGTTTTATGAGGAAACCCTAATTTCTAAACTTCAGAAATTTGTAGATCTGATCCGGGGAAGAGATGCGTCCTAATTATGAAACCTTCTTAGTGAGTTTAGTAAGTGCTCAACGAGTTTTACAGTGGGGGAAACTGAGGATCTTCCTTCCAATGGTTAGAATGTTACAAAGGAAACCATGTTGAAATTTTGATATGCTCGTTTAACCATAGACAATGTCGCATCATTGTCACCCAACCATAGGCATTCACATATGCCACCCCCGAGCACATTAAAATTTTCTTAGAATAATTACAACAAGTCTACATTAGAACCAACAGATAATCCCTAGCTATTAACTGCAGCAACAAATCAAGACAAGTAGAGCGCTCCTTCTCCTAGGCTAGCACACAAGAGAGGGAGTCTCCATATCCACAGAACAAGTACCATACACAACTTCAGTAGTTGCAACTGCACTACTCTCTCAAACTTGGACCATACTTAGAAACAATATCACCAAGAGTATCACCAATAATATCATCAAGAGTTTCACCAAGAACCACCAAGAGAATCACCAAGATAGCACTAGAGAGAGACCAAGAACCGAGAGATGAACATATGCCCTTATTCCTCCTTGCAGCTGCAGCTGCAAATGCAACTCTCCACAAGACTTGTGCAATGACTGGCTATCCAAATGACCTAAAACGTCCTTTATTTATATTAATTTGTCCAGTGACTTTTTTGGCTGGGCCGACCTAACTTTCTGGTAATTATATTTTATGTTTATCTTTTTCTTGTGGATCTGATTTGTATTTTTGGAAGATAATATTATAATATTATTATTCTGCTAGGTCGACTTGTCTTCTAGGGTTTCCACACATCTGTTTAATGGTTTACTTGCTTCCAGAATATTCTATTATAAGTCATAGGTTACACATGGAGGTTAATACCTCACGTAGCTACCAAAACATCAACACAAACCTCCAATTCTCTCTTTTCCCCACAACCTGTACTACCCAAGGAAAGTACCCCCTTCACTACTCACAGTCCCTTGGGCTATATCATTCATTTATCAGGTTTCCTAGTGCACTTGGTTGGCCGGAAACTCCTCATCTAGGATCTAGGAACTTTTATATGCTTCAGGTTTTCTCACAACAGCCTTCACAAGGCTTTGAGTCATTTCCTCAACAAGAAATCGCACCACCAACTTATAACCCAATTTACATGCACACAAGCCTCTTTCTCATCATAAAAACATATCCAAACAATGGTTTCCTTGAATTATATCATGGTTGGTCCTCTTCCAAGCCCTCCTCTCCTTCTTTAGTTCCCAAAACCTACATGTAAAAATTGTCCCCCTTCTGCATACCAATTCCCTCCCTTCCTTGCTTTTTTGACTCACACTCTTCTCAAGGATGATTGTAATTCATCCCATGCTCTTCAATAACTATGGGATGTGACCACTCACACCCACCCTCTTACATGATTTAAATGATTGTATTATCATACAAATAAGAAAATAGAAGGTTATACACAAAGATAATAATTCATGAATGTAGGTTGAATTGATACCCATGAGTAATTCCCCCTTGGACCCATCTCTCTCTTGTGTAATCATATCCCCCCATCATTCTTCATCTCTTTCATATCGCAGCCAGTGATTATTACTTTTATTAATTATTTCAATGTTCATAATATGAAATTTGACACTCAGCCACATTAAATCAATACGATCTCTTCACCCAAACGCATCGGCTCACCATCCTAATTCAAATTTATACAATTACATTATAATTCACAGGGATTAGAACCGGGGATGTTACATTAATCCCTTTCCCTAACTACTTATCTACATGTGCTTTTAAGTCTTTTAGATATTCAAACACTTCAATTTTTTTCTTGAGAAAATACACCGAGGTGTACCTTGACCAATCATCAATAAAGGTCAACACATACTTGGCCCTGCTCATGGATAGGTGAGGGAATGATCCCATGATGTCACTATGAACAATATCAAAGGGTGAAGAGTCTCTTGATGCCTTACCCTTCTGAAATATCTTTTTGATGCTTTCCAAGTATGCATCCTTAACAAACTCCATTAGAAAATTTTATCTCTGGAAAACCTATCACCATATCCTTCTTGCTAAACTATTGCAAATAGAGGTAATTGAGGTGAAAAAATATCTCATACCATAACTTTATAACTCCATTAACATGTTTTATTAGTAAAACAAAATGATATATAGGAATGAAATGGGAAAAAGAATACAACATGGACTAGTGATTGCTACCCTAATTGCAACCTTTGATCCATAAAAAAATATATGAAATCGCTACTGAATCCAGAGTGAATTCCACTCACTTTCTGTTACCTAAATTTGTGATATGATAAATGAAAATTAAATTGATGAATAACAAGGGTACATGCAACACATTCTGAAAATTTCCATTTTCTAAATCAATTCTACCTTCCCCACATACCTAAAAAGGTGTATCATCTCCCATTAAAATGGAAGGATCGGTGCATGGATCCAAATAAGTGAAGGACTCTTGTGATGAGCCCACATGATTAGAGGATTCTGAATCAAGAATCCATGTGGATAATGATGAAGAAACAACAACTAAATCATGGTCATATCTTCCTTTTCCTCTATCATCAAGGGGATTTTGACTAGCCTTATTCCTATCATTTTCTGGTATGTGCCCACCAAGCTTGTTCTACTAAAGAATAAGTGCCATTTGATCAATTGTTTTCTTCATGGTGAGAGAAATATTATGGATCTATCACATGCATGAAGAAACAATTATGGTGAGAGAAATTTTCCAGATCCATCGCATATTATTTATTGAATCGGATTTTCAGACCAAACAATTGTGGTACATCATCATCATTCAACCACAGTTTCTTGGTCTAAAAAGTCAATTCAATAAATCTTATACGATGGATCTGGAAGATTTCTCTGATCCTAATGTTTTCTTCATGCATGCATGTTCTGGATGAAATCCTATATTCATTATCCACACTTCATATTCTCCTTCTTTGATTCCCTTCCCCTCCCCCCCCTAGGATTGGAGGTCTCTTCAAGAGACTTGGGATTTCTATCATTTTCTAGATCTAGATCTTTCCTGCCTTTGATTTTTTGTTTGAATTTGCTACTAGACTTATATTTGTTGCAAGTACATGTTTCTTTGAGGACTATTGGACACCCATTTGGACAATTTTATCTTGTTCATGGGTGAGAGACTGAAATGTAACACCCCGCTCTACTAAGCACACTTTTATTGACATATTCTTTGAGGACACTTGCATGCAAGTGATCCGGTTATGGTATATTATGATTTTTTTTTATTATGGGATATATATGTTGATGGTGATGTATTGTGACTTATATCTATTTTGATGCATATGTATTGGCATATTCTATTGACGAGTTTTCCTGAGTGTGCAGGACACGTGACAGTTATGGATGTTGATGATATCAAAGGAATTCCTTGGACTCTGGATTGAATTAGAGAGTGGATTGTAATTTGATTGAATATTTCATTTTTGCATATGTGACATATGATTGATTGCAGCATGATACACACACACACAGACATATATATATATATATATATATATATATGGATTATTGACATGATTTTTGTTAGTGGATGTAGGCTTGACGATGATTTTTAATCCAACTCACATAAGGAGTAGAGGGGCCATGCACAAAAACTAGAAATTTGAGGGAGAGGTGGTGGCAGCATCCCTGTCACAGACTATTATCACTCCCATTGTGACCTGAACTGTAGGTTAACGATTACATAGTTCGAGAGGTACACAATGTCGTGAGAGAATACTGAGACAATCGCTCACGATGAAACCTAAGGGGCGTGAAATAAGGAAAAATACTTATTCCTTAGAAGCCCTTAGTCTCTCACAAGGTCGACCGAGTGGAGTGTTGACTCCAAGGGTCGGAAAAACTTCCAAAACCAGTCAAAGGCGAGTGGAACCCTTGGAGAACAGAGGTGCATATTGAAGGACATGGCGCGTAATTAAAAAACTTGAGTCAATAAATATAGGTGGCCTAGAAAGCATTGAATTGATTAAATCTTATCGGATTAAAATAATTATTTAAACAATGAATTCATTAATTATAAATACCACTAAAAGTCTAAGCCTAATTCTAAGGCTGAGCCTAAGTCTAAGTTTAGATAGGGGACTAAATTAAAATAATAGAGATAAATCAATTTAAGGAAAAAGTGAGAAAAATCTAAACATTCGATAGAATGTACATGTGTGCATGAAAATATTAAAAGGGATTTTTAAAATAGAAAGAAATAAAATATGAGAGAATAGGTGTACACATAAAATGGTATCTAGAGTCCATCTACCACTAGTCTAACTAAAAGAAAACTCTTAATCCAACTCTATCTAAGAGCTAGTTAGGAGACAATCATTAAATGATAATTTGGGGAACAAAGGGACAACTAAGAGAGAAAATAGGAACACATTGAAGAATGCGAGGGAACATGGCTTTTTAAATAAATTAAAAATGGTATTTACTTGTGCAACTTGGGGAGAGTGTGTCAAGTGTGTGGGTGAATATTACTAATTAAATTAATTAAAAAAATTATTAATTGTGCATGAGGACATGTGTCATTTGGGAAATTTTTATAAAACAAATGGTGTAGAAGGGAAATGGATCTGACTTATTCTTGGTAAGGTTATGCTAGGTTATGCTGCCAAAATTATTGGGGACTGTGTTTTACTTGTGAGAGATGGGATACCAAGCTTGAAGAAAGAGTGGAAGATCTATCTTTCGAGGAAAGCTTCGAGCTATTGTTTTTGGTTTCTTGTATGTGGCCCCTTTGTGGCTCGGAAGGCTAAGGGGGAAGAAGAGTACCCCTAGCATTGACTGGGAGGTACTGGTGAAGATTCCAAGTTGGAAAGAACTTAGCACAAGATCCAAGTTGGAGATTATCATCAAAATTCTTCCATTATTCTGGTCACGGTACTCCAATTTTAATTATTATTGTTATATTAAAATATTTCTTTTATTGAATATGCATGGAATATTGTATAATTGGGACATAGTATTCCTGTAATTTATACAAAAAAAATTCTTACTGTTTACGATAGATATCAATTCCAGTATTCTGAACATGGTTATGCAATCCCTATGCGAAAAATCATATCAGGTTTTCTTTAAAATTTAAGTAATTATGTGTTGAAATCGAATAGTAATCTAAACTGAATTAAACCCCGCATTTCGATAGCTTTTTCGATTCCGTTCGTTGGGTTAATTGAAATGTGGATGGTGTAATAAAATTTGTATCCTATTCAAAAATTTCTATCTTGAAAATTAATCCTGTGTGTAGTTGCAATTGATTCAGTAATTTCTAGCTTGCAAATTAATCTTATGTGTCTCTGAAAAATCCCTTGTAGATCCTCATCTCAAGCCCATCACCTTAATTCTATACAATGAGTCATCATTCAACTACCCTCACGGTCCTAAATGTTGAGTGCACTATGAATGTGCAGACAAGCTTCCAATAAATCTTGATGGGTGATTGAAATGCGTTGATCCATAGTTTTCTTTAAAATCTTGATTTCCATTTTTCCTGGTGAGTTCCAGATTCTTGTGCAATTGTTCTTTGATAGCGTGGGTCTCTTCTTTCGTTGGCGTTCAACCGTTGGGTAATCACTTGGAGTGAATGAAGGAACTCAGCTCGTTGGTGTATACAAGGCGAGACTCAGCTCGTCATTCTGTCCTCACTGCGCGTAGTATGGACGACCGACGGGTAGAGAAATTGAGTGCGAATGGCATAACCATATGTGGATCTCTATGTTGTTTATCTTTACTTCCTTCTTCAAGTCTTGCCTATAAGAATTTACTTAGAAGGGTGATATTCATTCATTCTAACCTTGGATTCTGTACTGAAGTATATATTTAAACATATGTTCATCTTTGTCAACTGCGTCACTTATAAATTCGATGATTTTACTCGTGGGAATTAAATTTCTAATTACTAAATTATGTTCTATTGATCTTATGGTTGTTGAGTTTTGAGAACTAACAAATTGACTGCAATGGATGTAATTTTTTTCTCCCGTTGAAGATGGGACAAGGGAGAAACCATTAGCTACGTCGTTCTTGTGGCCATCTTGTTGAATGCATATAAATTGCTTTTCTGAGGTGGGGGTTGGGTTGTAGTTCCAGTATGGCCTTGTTTTACCATATTCTACATTCATAGCTTTTAAGTCACACACTTCTGATATGTGTGAAGTCGTCTTAAGATCAATCAATTACTTCATGGAATAAAACTATTGAATGACAAATGATTAATGATGTTATAAAGTTGCTTGAAGTGATCAAAATTTCTTCTAGGGTGATTATAATTAAGGACTTACTTTTGTTTAAATTGATTACTAATGATGACTATATGAATAGAATAGTTACAATTGGGTGTGTCTTTACACTTAGTATTTTGGTTAATGTAAATATGAAATAATATGTACAATAAATATATGATGGTATTCATAAGAGAAGGTATATTATCTAGATGTAGAGTAATTGTTGTTGATATGATCTTTAAAAGAAGGAAACCTTGTCTAGTATGATGAGTAATTGAATGTTTTAAATT
>ML778140.1:1110295-1122615 GCA_009831015.1 Picea engelmannii | reverse complement strand
ATGAAATAATATGTACAATAAATATATGATGGTATTCATAAGAGAAGGTATATTATCTAGATGTAGAGTAATTGTTGTTGATATGATCTTTAAAAGAAGGAAACCTTGTCTAGTATGATGAGTAATTGAATGTTTTAAATTGCGTTATAATCAAGTACCTTATTGTTACTTTAGTAATGAGTCTAGAATTGATTAGTTATGGGAATAGATACCTCCTTGTTGTTTAGAATAGTCGCCAGTCTTGAGACCTTAAATGGTCAATATCAATTAGATGAATTTTGGACTTGAGCGTTGATTATGTGTCTTGGAGGTCCTAACCTTGTAGAGTAGGTTGGGAAGATAGAAATTCTTATTGCTCTACTTATTATATGTTGATATATATGGTGCTGGAGGAAGAGGTGTGACACCTTCTACAATATCCATGCCAGAGGGGTCTAACCCCCAGGGATAAGAACAGACCACTGAGCAGGAGCAGGTTGTTGTGGGATATGTGTTAGGTATGATGAGATCCTTCCAGAGGATGTTAGATGTGTTGATCAACCGCCTGGAACGAGATGAGGGTAGAGCATCTGTGATCCAGGTGGATATTGGTGGCCACCCGCCTATTCCACTGGGACCCACACCATTGTTTCTTTCATTTTTTCAGTTTCCTTAATTGTAGCACAATTTACTATTTTTAACAGTTCTTCAGGTCCTGAACTTCCAGAGCTGTTTTGAGGCCCTAAATGATGTTTTTTGAGCATGAATGGTCCGGCGAATATGAGTCTGTTTCGAACTCAATATTCATTGTCAGCAATGTATTCCTCGGATAGATCTTTCTAACGATGTATCATGTGCGTCAAACAGAGATAGTATGCCAAAGTTACGACCCCGAGAAATTGATGTACCAATTTACCCCAACGGGGCCCATATTCCGGCGTTTCATCTCCTAGGGTTAGGTTTCTGGATGTTTAGGGTTTTCCATTGTTTCTCAGTAATATATAGGCCTTCGAGCCTCATTATAACAGACAGTTCATAGATAAGCTACCAACGCCCTAGCTAGTTTATTTCCATTCTGTCTGTAAGCATTTTTCAGTCATTTTTTATTAATGAAATGAAGTCTTATTTTCGTTGCATCTCTGCGTTTATGTGTATTTCTGTATTTCATTGTGTTCCTACATAAATATGGATTAGTGGTATCAGAGCGGTCTGCTTGTTCTCGATCTTTCTTTGCATGTCCCCAACGAGGTCGGGGTATAAGCAGTTGGGGCTCGGTCTGGTTGAACCTTTGTAAGATCAGTCTCGCAAACCCCGACGACCGCCCATGGGGGAAGAAAAGAAAGATGAGGGAGCAGGAGATCCTATCAAAATGTTGCTCGAGGAGGCCCTCGAGAAACAAAGGAACACGATAATGGACAACTTTTCCTAGATTCTTCAACGGATCCCCACTAGCGGCGCATCGACATCCAACAACTACTCTGGAGGCTTCACTCCTTTTAACGTACAAGTAAACTTTGACATTCCCATATTTGAGGGCCAAATAGATGCAGATGCCATAGATAGATGGTTGAATCTGTTAGAAGGATATTTCTCGGTTCATGAATTTTTCGACCGAGAAAGGATTATTTTCGCACTCCTCAAAGTCACCCCCCATGTCAAGGACTGGTGGGAAACCTACTCGGAGCAACAGGGCGAGGGGGAACCCTCTCTGTTCTCGGCCACACCCACTTGGAGTTCTTTCCGAGACGCCATCAAGGAACAATATTATCCCGTGGGGAGCTATGAGGACAAATACATACAATGGACTATGCTGCGGCAGCAAAGGGACCAAGATGTGCATCAGATGACGAATTTGTTTCATACCCTATGCACAAAGTTGGGTATCAAAGATTCAGAGAAACATTTGGTTTTAAAGTACCACAGTTGTCTGCACAGATACATTCAGGAGGAAATGGAGTTCCTCGACATCTCCTCGCTTGGTGTGGTGTACCGATATGCTGCCAAGATTGATCAGAAGTTCAAATAGAAAAAGTGAGACTTTGGGTCTGCGAATCAGAAGCAAGGGAAAGGTACCCCCAAACCACAGAACAAAGGACCAAGACAAGGTGGAGCGGCCCAGGATAACCCGCCAAAGTGACAAGCAAAGAATAACACCACGAAGCCAAAAAAGGACACGGGGAAGTGGTGTGAGTTCCATAGGAGCTCCACTCACAACACAAGTGAGTGTCGGGCCAAGAAGTCACTAGTAGCCGAGTTGAAGGCTTCTGAATCAGATGCATGCTCCAACTCTGAATCGAAACCTGACAAGGGGAATGATAGGGGGAAGCAGATTATCGATGCATAGCCCAACGCCACTGTTGCCACCAAGAAGATCCAGAAGGAGGAACCAGAAGATCCAGAGGAGGTAGAGCGTCTCTTCCATTCCAAGATGTGGGTAAAGGGTTCCCCGTTGCAGTTCATTGTCGACAGCGGGACCCAAAAGAACCTCATCTCAGTAGAGGTCGTGAAGCGACTGGGCTTGCCGACCACAGCACACCCACAACCGTACACCATCGGGTGGTTGCACCAAGGACGGGACCTCCGCGTCAGCCAACAATGTCGCCTTCCCTATTGCATCAAGCCCTTCACGGATGAGGTATTATGTGACATTGCTCCTCTTGATTTTTTTGATGTATTATTAGGCCAACCGTATTTGTAGAAGTGACATGTTGTGTATGAATCCAAGCCTCGTGCTGTTATTATCACCTTGGGAAATAAGTTGTATAGGATACCGAAGATAGCACCGCCTACCACTATCTCTTTGGTTACTGCAAAACAATGCAGTAAGCTCATTTCCAAAACCAAGAAATTTGTTTTCCTGATGATCCGCCTCAGGGAAAGAGTAAGACTGTGGCCATGACCTCCAGACAGGGCCCCGCTGCACGAAAACAACATATGGATAAGGTCGTGGAGGAGTACGAGGACATCTTCACCTCCCCCACAGGGGTGCCTCTACACTGCCAGGTCAAGCACCCCATCGATCTGACCCCAGGTGCGTCACTGCGCAATGGACCCATCTATCAGCACTCTGTTCTGGAGAATGACGAAATCAAGAGGCAGATTCAGGAACTGTTGCAGAAAGGTCACATCCGGCCGAGTTCATCACCCTGTGGGAGCCCGATCGTGTTGGTGCAGAAGAAGAATGGGACTTGGAGACTTTGCATTGACTATCGGGCACTAAACAAGATCACTGTTCAGAATAGGTACCCAATCCCATGGATTGATGACCTTCTGGACCAACTCAAGGGGGCGAGATATTTCAGCAAGATCGACTTGAAGTCGGGATATCACTAGGTACCAATCGAACCCTCTGATGTGTGGAAGACTACCTTCAAATGCAAGGAGGGCCTTTTCGAATGGTTGGTCGTGCCATTTGGGTTGACGAATGCCCCTGCAACCTTCATGAGGCTAATGGACGACATCCTACAGCCATTCACCAACTCATTTGTAGTGGTGTACTTGGATGACATTTTGATCTTCAGCCGGACTTGGGAAGAGCACCTCCATCACATCCGACAGGTCCTCCAAACACTGCGACAACACAAGTTGTGTGCCAATTTGGAGAAATGCACTTTTGGCATGACCCAGGTTCAGTATCTGAGATACATTATTGATGAGTGGGGGGTGCATTTGGATCCAACAAATATCCAAGTCATTCGGGATTGGCCAGCCCCAACCACCGTAACAGAGCTCCGTAGCTTTTTAGGTCTTGCTAATTTCTATTGTAGGTTTGTGTTGGGATTCTCTCATATCACTTGGCCCTTGAGTCAAGTCACCAAGGGAGGAGCTAAAGAAAAATTATTTTGGTCTGAATCTCAACAGAAGGTGTTCGGGGAGTTGAAGCATCGCCTCTGCTCTGCACCAGTGCTCACATTACCAGACTTGCAACAACCATTTGAGATCGAGATAGATGCCTCTGACTATGCCATTGGGGTAGTCCTTACTCAACATGGGCATCCAGTGGCATATCACAGTGAGACACTTTTCGACACAGTCCGAAAGTATCCCACTTATGACAAAGAAATGTATTCCATTGTGCAGGCTTGTCGGCAATGAAAGCATTACATTTTGGGAAAGGAAACGATCATCCACACAGACCACTGACCCCTGCAGTTCATACAGACACAAGGGAAGTTGCAGAACGATCTCCATCAGAAGTGGTCCACATACCTACAACAGTTTCATTTGAACATTAAGTACAAGAAAGGTAGCACCAATAATGTTGCAGACTGCCTCAGTCAACCACCCATCGTGGCGCTAACCACTGTGCTCAACTCTTGTGGGCATGAAACTTCTGATTGGCCGCTTCTCTACACAAGTGATCTAGAATTCAGCCACAAATACAATACACTCTTGGAGGGTAAGCAAGTTCCCAATTTTCACCTCCAGGATGCCCTACTTTGTCACCTGGGACACCTTTGTGTTCCTTCAAGCGAGCATGCCAAGATGATTTGGGAGGTGCACTACAGTCGAGTCGCTCAGCATTTTGGGGTCAAGAAAACCATGGCAGTACTGCAAAAGTATTTCTATTGGCCGAACCTTCGACGGGATGTTGGGAAGTACATCAAGTTCTGCACTACTTGTGCCATTGCCAAACTGACCATCAAGAAGCAAGGCCTCTATACTCCACTTCCTACCCCCAGTCGACCTTGGGAATCCATCTCTATGGATTACATGTCAGGCCTTCCTTCTACTAAGCATGGCAATGACTATGTTTTTGTGGTCGTCGACCAATTCTCAAAGATGTCCATTATGATGGCCTGCAAGAAGAATATCACAGCAGAAGCCACTACTAAACTCTTCTTTGAATGAGTGTGGGTACACTTTGGGATCCCATAGTCTATCATCTCAGATTGGGACAGTAGGTTCCTCTATACATTTTGGTCTAGCCTCTGGTCTATGCTGGACACCCAGCTCACCAAATCCAGAGCTTTTCATCCGCAAACTGATGGCCAGACAGAAGTCGTCAACCGGATGATTGTACACATTCTGCACATGTACAACTCAAAGAATCCACACACATGGGATGAGAGCCTCCCCTATGTACAACACAGCTACAACCGGGCTCTCCATAGCTCAACCAGCCACAGCCCCTTTCAAGTGGGCTTGGGATTCCAGCCACTATGTCCCATTGACGTAGCCATGCCATTTGCGGCTACTCGGGCAGATTCAGCCCATGTCCAGTCTGAGGCTGACAAGGAAAACAACTTCATTGAGCACATTTAGCACATGCATCAACAAGTTCATGACACCTTGGACAGAGCCAATGCTAAGTACAAGCAACGGCATGATCAACATCAGGTGCCACATGACTTCCAGGTGGGCGACAAAGTGTGGCTACATTTGCAAAAGGAGTGCCTTGCTGGACCCTACCGCAAGATTCGTCTACTCCAATATGGGCCATACACCATCACCAAGTTTGTAGGGGACAATGCCTTTGAGCTCGGTATTCCACCATTCCTTGGTCTGCACCTAGTGTTCAATGTGGACCACCTTTGGCCCTACTTTCCACCTCTACTAGACACATCCGACATGGTAGAACAACTCACACCAACAGAGTTAAACCCAGATTGCATGGAACAAGCCACAAACGATCGAATTATGGAGACACAGATCAAGAACACCCACCAACAGAGGATCCAACTATATCGAGTTGTCAAAGCAGGACAACTCCTTCACCAGGGCAAGTGGCTCACCAGGGACCAAGTTCAGCAGAAGTTTCCTCATCTCATGGAGGAACTCAATGCAATGGGGACCATTGTTTCCCAAGGAGGGAGGACTGATCCAAGTGGATATTGGTGGCCACCCGCCTATTCCAATTGGACCCACACCATTGTTTCTTTCAATTTTTTAGTTTCCTTAATTGTAGCAAAATTTACTATTTTTAGCAGTTCTTTGGGTCCTAAACTTCTGGAGCTATTTTGAGGCCCTAAATGACATTTTTTGGGCATGAATGCTCCAGCTAATATGAGTTTTTTTCGAACTCGATATTCATTGTCAGCAGTGTAGTCCTCGGATAGATCTTTCTAACGATGTATCATGTGCATCAAATGGAGATAGTATTCTAAAGTTATGACCCCGGGAAATTGATGTACCAATTTACCCCAACGGGGCCCATATTCTGGCGTTTCATCTCCTAGGGTTAGGTTTTTGGATGTTTAGGGTTTTCCATTATTTTTCAGTAATATATAGGCCTTCGAGCCTCATTGTAACAGGCAGTTCAGAGGCTAGTAGCCGCCACATCTCTTCTCAGAGATAAGCTACCAGCACCCTAGCTAGTTTATTTCCATTCTGTCTGTAAGCATTTTTCAGTCATTTGTTATTAATGAAATGAAGTCTTATTTCCGCTGCATCTCTACTTTTATGTGTATTTCTGTATTTCATTGTGTTCCTACATAAATCCGGATAATTCTGTGCCTAGTGAGGGTTCACAACATGCTCCATTTGGTAGTAGTAGTATACACATAGAACTCGATAAGGTGAATTTTCCCAATTTCATGGGTGCCACAGAAGGCTTAGTTGTCGAGGCATGGTTGGAGAACATGGCAATGTGCTTTGCACTACATGATTACACCTCCAACATGAAAGTCCACGTGGCGATATTTCAACTTAAAGGGAGTGCTCTTCTATGGTGGAATATGCTCCTACCTCAACTAAACATGGTCGTCGAAGACGTGTCATGGGAGTTGTTCGAGGAACAGTTCCGGGAGAGGTACTTTTCTGAATAATTCATTGAGCACTAGCTTAATGAGTTCAATGCCTTAAAATAGGGTGGTCGTATAGTGCCAGAGTATGAGGCCAGATTCATGGAGCTACTTAGGTATGATCCACACCTGAACACGGAGAAGTTAAAGGTCAACAAGTTTGTGTTCAGCCTTAACTTCAACATTCATGCAAAGGTGAGGATTATAATGCCTCAGATGTTGTACGATGCAGTTTAGAAGGCCCTCATAGTTGAGGAAGAGGTGCAAAGTGGGGATTATGGAAAGACTCCTAGAAAGAATGTACAAACGTCATCAGGAGCTCAAAAGCATCAAACACCAACCAGACAAACTTTAGGGAATCGAGATACACCCAGAGGACCTATGCTCACGACGCCATGGTGACAGACTCCTCAATAGAGGATTCCTTACAAAGTACCACAGTAGCAACAACAATGTCATCCGCAGCAGCAACAACAGTTTAGTCATGTTCAAAAAAATAGAACAAGATCACAGACTGTTAGGCCAACAACTTCTACTTCAAGGACCAGGAGTACTTGATCGAATACTGGATGTTGGACATGTGGAGAGCCACATTACCAGTGAGATTATCCGATTAAGAAGGCCAAAGCAACCATATGATCAGGACCCACTATAGTTGGAGATTTGGGCAAGGCCCATAAGATACATGCAACGGTGAACAACCACCAGGCCGAGCACCAGTCCACTATGATCGAGATGTCGGGCATAATCGTCGACCAAACTTTTATTATTTGTATAGATCCAGGTGCTACATGGATTTTTATCTCTATTACAGTGCTAAAGAGAATTAAGTTAAAGGAAGTCGAGCAAGACGAGTTCAGATATGTAGAAATGGCATTGGGTGCCAAACGGAAGGTTGTAGGAAAGGTTACGGATTGTAGCATTAATTTGGGAGATTTTGTAATGAAGGCCAACCTATATGTCACGATCTTAGGATATTATGATATAGTGATTGGTATGGATTGGTTGGAATCGCATTATGCGATACTTAACTGTAAGACAAAACGATTAAGTTTGACAGACGATTTGGGACAGAGTAGAGTGATTGTAGGAAGGAACCAAGAGGTGTCCTTGAGATTTATTTCTTTCCTACATCTACAGAAGAGTATGTGAAAGGGGTGCAAGCTTTATGAAATCTTAGTACTAAACAAAAAGGGTGAGGCAGAAGGATTAGAAAACATTCCGGTAGTACAGGAGTTTGCAGACGTTTTTTCAAAAGAGTTACCAGGTTTACCGCCCGAAAGAGAGTTGGAGTTTACAATAGTCTTGAAGCTTGGAACTGAACCGATAGAAAGAACACCATATCAGATGTCAACACTTGAATTACATGAGTTGAAAATGCAATCGAAGGAATTGTTTGACTTGGGACATATACGTCCAAGTGTGTCACCTTAGGGAGCGCCAGTTATTTTCATAAGAAATAAGGATCGATCATGGAGACTTTGTATTGACTATCGTCAATTGAACAAAGCAATGATAAAGAACTAATATCTGTTGCCAAGAATAGATGATTTTTTTGATCATATGAAGGGAGAGATGGTGTTTTCTAAGATTGATTTGAGATCAGGATATCATCAATTATGGATTAAGGAATAAGATATCCCTAAGACCGGATTTAAGACGACATTTAGACACTATGAGTTTACAGTTTTACCATTCAGATTGACAAATTCCCCTGGGGTATTCATGATATTGATGAATGGGGTGTTTCGTGAATAATTGGATAAGTTTTTTCAAGTATTTATTGATGACATACTAATTTATTCTTGGATGAAAAAAGAGCATGAAGAACACTTAAGATTGGTCCTACAGTGTCTATGAGAAAACAAATTGTACGGGAAACTATCGAAATGTTCTTTTTACCAATCGAAGATTCATTACCTGGGACATATCATATACGGTGAAGGTATATCTATGGATCCAACAAAAGTAAAGGCTATTATGGAATGGATATCACTGACAAATGTACAAGAAGTACGTAGATTTATGGGTTTAGCAGGATAGTACAGACAGTTCACCGAAGTTTCTTCGAAGATAGCAAATACGATCACAGAATTGAAAAAGAAAAACAAGAAGTTCATTCAGACAGAGAAATGCACAGAAGAATTTCAAAATCTTAAAGATTTGTTGACGACAACACCAATATTGAAATTCCCCGACATGGACAAGGAATTCTTGGTATGCACGGACACATCCAATGAAGGTTTATGTGGAGTTTTGATGCAAGACAGTCAAGTGATTGCTTACATTTCAAGGAACTTATGAAAGCATGAAGAGAACTACACAACACATGACTTGGAGTTATTAACAATTGTATATTCCTTGAGAGTTTGGAGGCATTATTTGATTGGAAACAAATTCGAATTAAAGACAGATCACTATGGCTTGCAGCATATATTTACACAAAGTGACTTGAATGCACATCAAAGGCATTGGTCAAAACTACTTAGTGAATACGAATTTGAGATTACTTACATTAAAGGAACAATGAACAGAGTGGCATATGCATTGAGTCGAAGACCACACATATTCTCGGTAATACCTCTTAAGATTAATATTCGAGAAAGGATTCTAACTTTACAGATTGACGATGATTGGTACAAAGAAGTTAAGGATAATATTGGACTAAATACCATGAGGGTACCGAAGTTTCAAGGTTATTCTTTAGACAAAGATGGATTGTTGATATTTAATCGAAGAATTTACATACCACCTAATGATGAATTAAGAATTTTGATCTTGAGCAAAGCTCATAGAGCAGTGTACATAGCTCATCCGGGAGTCACGAAGATGAAGGTAGACCTTAAGCCTTTATTCTTTTGGAAGGGAATGAAAGCGAACATAGTTAGTTACGTGGCGAGATGTCTAGAATGTCATCAAGTGAAGGCTAAACATAGAAATCTAACAAGATTGTTACAGCCACACGTTATTCTTGAATCAAGATGGAAAGTCATTTCGATGGACTTTACTCTTGGATTTCCACTGATGGCAAGGAGACACGACTCAATTTTTGTGGTAGTTGACACTATGAATAAGAGTGCACACTTTATTCCATTACATATAATGTATCAAGTGCCATATATAGCCAGAGTTTTTGTTAACGATATTGTGATGTTACATGGAGTACCAAGAAGGATCATATCTAATCGGGTATTAGTGTTTACAGGATGGTTTTGGACCAGTTTCCAAGAGGCTTTGGGAACATAATTGAACTTTAGTACATTATATCACCCAAAGACAGATGGACAAACAGAAAGAACAAACCAAATTTTGGAGGATATGTTGCGTATGTATGTAATGGACCAACAAAAATTTTGGGAATATTTCTTTCCACTAGTAGAGTTTGAATACAACAACAATTAGCAAAGTATGATTAAGATGGCCCCATTTGAGTTTCTTTATGGATGACTATGTCGGATGTCATTGAGTTGGGATTGACTTGAGGACAGGGTCCTGGTAGGACCAGAGGTGATCCAAGAAATGGAAGAACATATGCAATCAATAAGACATAGGATTAAAGAAGTGCATGATCGAAAGAAGAGATATGTTGATGCACATCATGTTGACCACAGTTATGAAGTTGGTGACATATTTTTCTTGCAGGTAAAACCGTGCAAGAGTTCTATCAAGTTCGGAAAGGGTGATAAACTCTCTCCTAGGTTTGTGGGACCTTTCGAAGTTGTGGAAAAGAAAGGACCTGTGGCTTATCGACTAGCCTTGCCTGATTCTTTGAGGTGTATGCATGATGTATTTCAAGTATCTGTATTGAGACATTATATTAGTGATCCTTCACATGTTATTGAAATGTGTTCTTTGTAGGTGTCGAATGATGGTGCTCTCATAGCGGAGTCAATCTGCACTCTTGACCATCACATTCAATAACTACATTGTCGAATAGTCGATCAGGTCAAGGTACAGTGGGACAACTATAGTCCACACTCGACTACCTAGGAGGATGCATCTGAGATGCGTCAACAATTTCCTTACTTGTTTGATGGATTAAGAATTTATATCTATGTTAGATACATTTTTTTACTTGCATTTATATACTATAAAAACTTTGGGATGAAGTTTAAAACATGTTAAGCCCTAATATTGGCTAATTACCCCTTAATTGGGGCATATTATATTAGTAACGTTATTTTATTTATGTCGGCTTTAGGCCATTAGTTGCAATTATACCTCCTAGTCTCCTATATATACCAAGGAGACATTTTCATTTTGAATCATCTTGTACTTGAACATTTCAGTGGGGTAAAAAGAGGTTGCCCCCTTGAAGAAGCTTATTATCTAAAATTATCTCTTTTTCAAGGCGTTGAGTACTTTTTCTGAGGTTTTTCTATGCTATATTGATATTTGGTTCCTAACATATGGTATCAGAGCTCAAGGTCTTGGGGTTTCGCTGCTACATCTGATATACCTTGGAATTTTTGCTATAACTATTTTTATACAATGTTTTAGAAGGAACTTCTTGGAGAATATTTAGTATACAGATCAAGGTATGTTGGGTTCAAAATTCAGCTCCTGAGGCCTTATACTTTCGGAGATACAGCATGTACAAGATAGGGTTCTGGAATCATCCTGAACTGAGTCATTGCGGAATTTTCACTATAAAAACATTTATGTAATGTTTCAGACCCTAAAATATGGAGGTTATTTACATAAATTAGTAAGGTATCTTTAGGAAAAAGTTACTCTTCTGGGTCATCTTAAATTTGTAGATACACCCTGCATAAGATAGCGTATCTGACTAGTCCAATTGACTAGTCTCAAGAAGGTGTTCCAAGTAAAACAATCATAACTTCTTCCTAGAGTATCCAAATTGAGTGGGACTAGTTTCATTGGATCGTGAATAGACTGTAGTATTTTTGGTGTGAGTTTCAGAATTTTATATCAATTATGTTGTGCGGGGCATGCTATACAATTGAGATCTACTGGAAAGGACCAAAATCGGCAAGTTGTGGGGAAGTTACCGTAAATTCCACTTGGCACGTCTAATTTTGATCAGACCTGTGGCATTGCAGAGAAGAAATATCAGATAACTACATAAAAGAAAGTTTCATTCCCAGAAGGGCCAAAACTTGGGAGATACAATAGAAGAAATATTGTCTAGCAGAACCACCTCAAAATCAAGGTTCAAAAGTGATACTTGGCCAACATGCCACCAAAAAAGAGAACTTCTACACCAAATAAGCCTCCAGAAAATCCTACTTGGACTCTTGATGAAGGTGAACAAATGTGTAGGGACATAAATGAACTACAAAAGAAGATGGATTCAATGGAAGCTAAGTTGGACACTAAGATGGATTCAATGGAAGCTAAGTTGGATACTAAGATGGATGGTTTAAAAGGGGAGATCATGGAAGTATTGAAAAATTTCGTAATAGAGAAGACACCTGAAAGTGAAAATGCATCTCATGAAATTCATGATGAGGACACAAGGAAGGTGAATCAAGAATGGAGAAACTCCAACTTTGGTTTGAAGACCAAGCACGTTCCTAAGATTGATATGAGGAAGTTTGATGGCAAGGACCCAATCACATGGATACTTCAGATGGA
>ML778140.1:1096703-1107255 GCA_009831015.1 Picea engelmannii | reverse complement strand
TAAATTATCACCAAAGTAATATGGCCCTTATAAGGTGTTGCAAAAGATTGGTACTATGGCATACAAATTGGAGTTGCCTGCATCTTCACAAGTACACCCAGTTTTCCATGTTTCATGCTTAAAGAAGGTTATAGGCGACAAGAACCCAGTTCAAACTATATTGCTAGAACTTGACGAGGAAGGAAAAATCATATTGGAGCCTGAAGCCATCACTGACACAAGAATTCGCTAGTTGAGGAATAGATCCATTTTAGAGTATCTCATTAAATGGAGGAAACTACCAGCTGAAGCTTCCACTTGGGAAGATGAGTCTTTTATACAGAAGCATCCAGAGTTACTCAAGCGTTGCGGACAACACTTGTCTAAAGGGGAGGGGCATGTTAAGCCCTAATATTGGCTCATTACCCCTTAATTGGGGCATATTATATTAGTAATGTTATTTTATTCATGCCAGCTTTAGGCCATTAGTTTTAATTATACCTCCTAGTCTCCTATATATACCAAGGAGACATTTTCATTTTGAATCATCTTTTACTTGAACATTTAAGTGGGGTAAAAGGGGGTTGCCCCCTCGAAGAGGCTTATTATCTGAAATTATCTCTTTGTCAAGGCGTTGAGTACTTTTTATGAGGTTTTTCTATGCTATATTGATATTTGGTTCTTAACAAAACAAGAGGGGGAGTATGTAACATGTCTCTCTACTGAGCATACTTTTATTGGCATATTCTTTGAGGACAGTTGCGTGCAAGTGATCCGGTTATGGTATATCGTTTTGATTATGGGATATATATGATGATGATCATGATGTATTGTGACTTATAGCTATTTTGATGCATATGTATTGGCATATGCTATTGACAAGTTTTCCTGAGTGTGTAAGACACATGACAGGTTATGGATGTTGACAACATCAATGGACTTCCTTGGACTCCAGATTGAGTTAGGGGGTGGATTGTATTTTGATTGATTATTTCATTTTTGCACATGTGACATATGATTGATTACAATATGATTTATATATATGTGGATTATTGACACGTTTTTTGTTAGTGGATGCAAGCTTGGTGATGCTTGCTAATCCGACTCACATAAGGAGTAGAGGGGCCATGCACATAAACTAGAAATTTAAGGGAGAGGTGTGGCAGCGTCCTTATCTGTTATCCAAAATTTTGGTCATCGTGATGATGTTATGATGATGTTATGATGATGAAAAATCAAGCTCTTCACTAAGAACACTTTCCTGAGAAAAGTTACATTTGTCTGCTTCCAGAAATCACACTTTTAAAGAAGGTTCGCAGGCTATCTATATGTTTGCCTGCGAGAATGCCTAATTCTCATAGGCTGCATTAAGATGGAGTGCGAGGGGTTTGCACTGTACCTCATTTTTGGGGTGTGAACATCTTCTTTAAGAGGAAAAAGATAAAGTTCTTGAGTCTTCTAGAAGAGAATCTTCTAGAAGGATGAGTTGGCTTTCGAATGGTTATTCAATTGCTGGCATTCCAGATATCTTGGGATCATTTTCTATCCAAGTAACTAATCTATCTTCTCCTATATATTGAGGAGATTGCTCATGGAAAGGTTTAGAAGAAAACTAGCAAGAGATTGATTGGAGAATTAGTGCAAGACTGTATGGAGGACTGATGCTACAACAGCTAGAGACAACAACAAAGTCATTAAAGGTGGTTGATTTTCTTCATGCATGAGCAAATGTGTGTGTCAGAGCTAGGAGCCATCGAAAGGAGATCTACAACATCAAGGCTCAGGTTGTAAGTTTCACTTTCAATTAATTCAATACAGTAATATGTCCCTTTCCCATAAAGATGATGTCACTTTATTACATAATTCCTTGATCATATGTATAGATTAGCTATTGAATATATTGATCTTCCTTCACTTCGATTGGTTTGTACTGTTGTGATCTGGACGGGACAAGAGCATTGAAGCGAAGCTTGGAACAACAGAGACCTAAGGAAAGCATTCATAAGGTATGTACATGATCCTTGTCTCTTAGTTCATTCAATAGGTTAAATCTAGGGAAAGTGTATTATTCTGTCCTGTTTTGTTCTAGATCCAAGTGGATCTAGGGAGATCGGTTTGTGTCCGCACTCACAAATTTATCCTGAAACAAAATTGGTGACTCCACTGGGGAACCTATTCCCTTTTTCTTTATGGTTTTTGAATTTTCTTTGGCCATTGGCTCTATTTGCATTTTTCTCCTGTTTTGTCAATGTCTGAGTCCTCAGGATATCCTGAGAGACCTTCTGGGTCTATAAGCCAGTTTGAATTTTGCTTGCATTTTCAAAAATTTTATTATCTTCAGGAATTCTCGCACTGTGTTCATTTACAGCCTGCGAGAGCCAGCCAAGTTCGCACTCTGCATATAGATTCCAGTGCGAACACCTTGCACCTTGCTTTAAGGTGGCCTGCGAGAACACTATCTTCTCGCACTGTGTTCTACTACTTGCCTGCGAGCAAGATTTTTGAAATTTTTGAAACTAAGATTTGATTTTTTCAACTGCTCAGACCTGTTGAATTACACCTTTTTGGCTTATTGGATCATTGACTTATACATATCTTGCTTTAGTTTGCATGCTCGATCAGATTTAGGGTTTCAAGGTCTTTCTTACCCTTGGTAGCTTGACTTTCATTTCTTGGCTCTTATCGACATTTTCATTCTCTCTGACTTATGGAATTGAGTGTGTCTGACTAGCTGAGAACCAGTGATTGGTTGAGAGTTGAGTGTTTGGTGTTTCTCGTTTGCTTGTAGGTTCGAAAGAAAATTTTTCATTTTCATTGAGGAACTTCTTGGTTTGCTTTTGTTTTTACTTTCGTTGAAAGTTTTGGTTGGGTTGTTATTGTTTGATTATTGATGGTTTGATTTTCTTTTCTCATTAATTATAGTTCTTCTTGGAAAGTGAACATCAAGTTTTCTTTCAAGATTTTGTTTTTGCCTTTTCAAAAACATTGAAAATCACGTTTTAGAGTTTATTGAAGTATTTGAAAAAGACATATAGAAATTGTTCATTGATAAATGATTGTTTGTATTGGCATCTGAAAGGAAATTGAGCATTGCATTTGCATTGTAGTATTGAGATTGATTTGGAAAATTTGTCTCTCTCTCCCATAAATAGGATTCATGGAATGAAAAAGATTATATTTCATCATTATCCTTGCATTATTTGGGTCAGAGTCATACACCATGAGTTTCACTTCCGTTACCTTTGAGTAAACAACAACTTTTAAAAAACATTGCGTAATATTAAAATTGATCTAGTAACTCTTTTCTAGGGCTCTTTTACACCAACATTTAGCTAGGCTAGTGCTTTGGAGTAGGAAGAGAGATACACTCTCCAAAAGCTCAAAAACACACAATGGAATCTTGAGTTAGGGAGTGTTAAATTCCATTTGCAACATATTGTCCTGGGACGCCCTTCTAACACAAGGGTCAAGGGTCAAGCACTAGGTCGCATTGGTGTTGGCAGAGTTACTAACCCTGCTTTGTTGACATCAGTGTAGAGATTGCACGTATTACGGGGATCACTTCGAGGTATACCCACAATTATGAGTGGAAGCCTTTGAGTTGGTTTCGGGCTTGATACCCTGCCCTTGCGTGTGGATTGGACTGACGACTGTTCCCCCAGGCTGTGCTATTGTTTGTGGTGACCTTAGTGGCCTATCTCTATAGGTTCTTACCCAAGGTGACTGTGGAGGGAAAAGTCTTCACGGTACATGGAATTGACGTTGATCAAACTCACTCGGGCTCCTTGGAGGGTATACCCATGATTATGTGTGGGAGCTTGCACCAGGGCGTAAGTCTGTTAAGCAGGTCGTCAACGTAACTTTTCCACCTTAGCCCCTCCCCTTCTCGTCTCGTTGTTGCGACGTTGGATTTCATCACCAGCTAGTGGCTTCGAAATTAGAAGGTTTTGTTTTCTTGGTGATTGCCTCCTAGATTTTGTTTATTAGTGAGTGTTGTTTATTGCTCGAAGTTGACCTTAGGAATTTTCTCGCGGAACTTGTCACTTGTTTACATTTTCTCCCCCACGGCGTTCTCGTAGAATGAAAGGATTATCTCCAAAGCATCTGGACGATCCTCAACCTACTGGTACACCTGAGGGTTCACCCCATCAGACGGAAGTCCCTGTGGTTACTTCACCACAAGGGGAAACCAATGACGTTCTAGTTGTCACCACACCACTTCCACAAGTCAAACGAACTAATTCTCTAGAAGAATTTCGAGTTACTAACACTATAGAGGACTATCGCATTCATCGTGGTGACCAACCTCTTGGACAAGTAAATCCCTCTGAAGAAACCATTGTTACCTCTTCTGAATCAACTATTGAGCCTTCTCACGGTGTAGTAGGCCAAGATCCTTTTTGGACTGGTAATTTCCCTCAAGTTCTTTTCGGTACAGAATCACCCCCTGTTTACGAAATCAACCCTCTTGTGTCTCCTGAGACAGAGACTACACCCGAGACTACCACTTATCATTTTGTTCTCCCTCCCGAGATGGCCCATCTTGCGAATACTACAAGTGTCCAAACCGGAATTACTGCAACTATTCTTCCTCCTATCAATACCCAGCGAACTCCTGATGTCATCCCAACATTACCGCCCGGTTACCACACGCTGAATGCGTTGTTGAATTCTACCAATCCAACACCTCCGCAAACCCCAGTCGGTTCTCCAGGTGGTCCTCCTTTTCCTGGGCATCCTATTCTCGGTTTCATCCCGACGCTCCCTCAGTTTCCTACTGGCAATCATAATACTACTAGCACTATCCCGACTGTTGCACCAAACTTGCACATTCCTGTTGGTGGATAGGGTGGTACGGTTCCTTTTCCTTTTCCCAGACACAACATAGTTACCACACAACCTACGGTTAGTACACAACTCCCGGGTGGAACTATACCTACGGTAGGGGGACCAACCTCCCCTTTTGGACAAAACATACCTCCTGAGTTGGCCCAGTATTGGAATCATCTTTTATGAAACTTTCCTCAAACCACTGGGGGGCAGACAATAGTCCCTCCTGTAGGCCAACCATATCCAGGTGTAACTAATCCTATTTGGGGTTCGGGTCAAACTACCCAACCTCAGGTCCCTACTCAAACTCAAGGTTACAATCCTTGGGGCTACTACCCTATCCAGCCACATCGAACCAACTAGGAGCTTCCCTCTATGGATAGTCTGCTTATGCTCCTACTGGTCTGCCAACGGGGCTTCCACCCCAAAGCCATCAGTACCTGCAAGTAAACCGACAGTTGCCTTTTATTGCTACCTTGGATTTGCCAGATTTGACTAGGATTCTAAACGATCCTATTCGTCACTCTCCCCAATGGCCTGCTATCCCTGCTAAAATTCCATCAGATATTCCGAAATTCGATGGCAAGCCGGGAGAGGACCCAAATAATCATGTCATGACTTTTCATTTATGGTTTTCATCCAACTCACTGATGGATGACTCCATTCGCTTACGTCTTTTTCAACAAACCCTGACCAGCTCGACTGCGAAGTGGTACATTGAATTGCCACAAGGTTTCTTTTTCGATTTCAACACCTTAGCTATGGCTTTTCTCACACATTACCAGTTACCGATCCATTACGATACTAGGACTGAGATCTTGACTTCTTTCAAACAAATGAAAGGTACTCACATCTCGGATCATATACATGAGTGGAGACGGAGACGACGTCTCATCAAACTTGAACTCCCTGATCAGTTACTGGCAGAATGGTTTACGAAATCTTTCGTGAACGAAATTGGCAAAGACATCGCAATGGGTGGTGTTGTTACAGAAGAGCAGGCTATAAGTCGCGCTCAGTATATTGATCTTGTTTATTCACAAACGGGAACACTTTACACCCTACTACCTGATTTACCTCATCCTGGTACTTCTAGCACTTCTACTGCTCCATCTGCCTCGCATGCAGCTGATGGTGTGATTGGTACCACTCATACCCACTCACATTCTGTTTCAACTACAACCCCCAAATCCAATTCTTCTAATGTTCAAAGTGCTCCGTCTTCTGCTCCTCCCGCCGGTAAAACCTCTGAAGTGAACGTCGTTCAATCTACGTCGACCGGTAAGAACAAATCTAAGAAAGGGAGAGGCAAGAATAAGGAGAGTAAAAATAATAATCAGAATGAGCAAACCAAAACCCCTCCTGTTGAAGACCAGGATAAGTGAAAACCACGCTACCCTTGCCTTATCTATGGTGACGATCACTACACGAAGGATTGTCCGAGACGTGCCGAGGTTAACAAGTTCCTTCAAGGAACGCCGAAACCCTCTACGCCGATAGTCTTGTCTCAACCCTTCCCCTCTCAACAACAGGCTTCGTTGGTCATCCATGACCAACCCTCTACTTCTACATCATCTTATGTTTTGATGTGCACCAGTGATTCCAAGAAAGACAACGTTGCACTTACCACTAGAGCTAAAGATTATACTCCTTCTAAGGAGAAGGTTGACGATTTACCTCCTGATCTGGTACATCCCTCTCCATCGAATCCACCTACAAACGGTCCTCTTCATCTCGAATGACCGAGTCTCGATACAGTTATACGACCACCCCCGAAAGGTGTCGTTAAGAAATTGGCATTCAATCCTCATGCTCGTGCGGCCCAGAACTATAGCATTGTCGAAGATCTGGCCCAAGCACCTTCAGTGATGTCTGCCCTTGAAGTCCTTCAGTCTTTCCCTGCACAGCGAAGGGCTCTGTTGAAAGCTATAGGTGGAATTGATCCCACAGATACGAATTTGATAGTCTTTGACTTGGAAGACCATATTCCAAGGTTACCCCCACAGCTCACGTTTCAAATACAAGTTGTTGTCGCCAACAAGAGCATTTGTCGAACTGTTATTGATGAGGGTGCCTCTATGTGCATAATGTCTTGTACTTGTTGGAAAGCCATTGGCTCTCCTCCCTTAAACGAATCACAAAACACTTTGAGAGCCTTCAACGGCTCTGGTTTTAAGCCTTACGGTGTTCTTCCATCGTTGCTTGTTACCCTCGAAGGTAAGACCGTCCAGGTTGAAGTGGAAGTTTTCGATGCTCCCCTAGATTATAATCTTCTACTTGGACGTAGTTGGGTTGATTCTATGTGTGCTTTTGTGTCAACCCTATTCCGTGTCGTACGATTTCCTCACCAGGGAAAAGTGGTTACAGTTGATCAACTTTCCTTCTTTAATGTCGATACTCGCACTGGCAATGTACCGTTCATAGCTAAAACCCCACCGGGTTACGAGAATGTTGGAGTCGATCTTTTAAAAGACTCTTCATTAATGGGTACTTTCCCCATACCACCACCACCCGATATTCCACGCCCGTCAGTTGCTTCTATTAATATGATCTCTACTGTACCTCATGAACTTCCTGTGTCTGTTGACCCTTGGATAGTCCCTAATCCTGTAGATCATGTTCGTTTCAGCGACGTCATGCCGTTAAGTCTGGTTGAATCTGCTTATCAAGCCATTCAATCGGCAACCCTTCCTACTTCTTCTTTTGATGAGTTGTCTCCTGATCCTTTCCGTTTCATCTTTCCCACTGACAAGATGATCATGTCCATCATGGAGGACACCCCTTGGGACGATGGGCATCATCGTTCCATACTATTTCTGGAACAACACACTCTTGAGAATTATCAGCAGATTTCGACTCCGTCGACCGTTGTTGTTATATCCACCGTTCCCCAATCTACACGAGATGTGTTTGCAGAAGGTAACCTCAGTAACATTTCTCCCATGGTACCCATAAATATTTCAGTTAAACCTGGGATAGTCGAGAATGTTCATATTGGAGCTTCGTGTTCTCCCGAAGAAATTGTCACTTATACTTCCTTGTTTAAAGAATTTCGTGATATCTTTGCCTGGAGTTACGAAGAGATGTCGGGTATCGACCCTACTATTGTTGTCCATGAAATTAAGACATACCCCAGAGCCAAACCAGTCTGGCAGCGCCTCCATCCTGTCCATCCACGTAAAGCGACAGCTATTAAACTCGAAGTTGAAAAACTTCTTAAAGCCGGTTTTATTTATCCCGTGGCATTGACAGAATGGGTTTCCAACCCCGTCCCGATTGATAAAAAAGGTGGTAGTATACATGTTTGTGTTGATTATCGGGATATCAACAAAGCTTGTCCAAAGGACAACTTTCCAACCCCTTTCGTTGACCATATCGTCGATGACTGTCCCGGCAGTGAAATCTTTTCCCTCATGGATGGATTTTCCAGCTATAATCAAATCAATATCGCTCCTGAGGACCAACATAAAACGGCTTTTATTTGTCCTTGGGGTACTTTCGCCTATAGAAAAATCCCCTTTGGTCTGAAGAATGCAGGTGCAACGTTCCAACGTGCTATGTCTTACGCATTTCACGATATCAAGCATATCGTTCAACCTTATTTGGACGATTTGTCGGCTCATTCTTTACGTTGAGTCGATCACCCTAATCATCTCTGAGCAATCTTCGTTCATTGTCGATTCTATCGCATTCACCTGAATCCTAATAAATGTGTCTTTTGCGTAGAATATGGCTGTATCCTTGGTTTCATTGTTTCACGTCATGGGATCCGGGTAGATCCTATTAAGGTTGAGGCGATTCTTAATCCCTCTCCTCCTTCTTCTTTGCGTCAGTTACAAAGTTTGCAGGGGAAAGAAAACTTTCTTCGTCGCTTCATCCCGAATTACGCTGAGATTACTTGGGGTTTTACATGTCTTCTAAATAAAGGTTCAGAGTTTGTCTGGGATAAGGTTGCTAACGATGCTTTTGAAGCTTTAAAGTTATCCCTCACGAAAGATCCTCTTATTTTCCCTCCTGACTATAGTCGGGATTACTTTCTTTATCTAGCTGCGTCCGAGTATACTATCGGCATGGTTCTCATTCAAGAGGATGATGCCCATGATGAACATGTTATATATTACTTGAGCCGGAGCCTAACTTCGACGGAAATCAAGTACCAACATGTTGAAAAACTGGCTCTGGCTGCTGTTCAAGCGGTTCAACATTTTCGCCATTATATTCTCTCCAGGAAGACTACAGTGATTTCACATTGTAACCCCATGCAACATATATTGACACGTCAATTGCTGGGGGGAAAGTACTCCAAGTGGATTGTCATTCTCCAGGAGTTCGATTTGGAATTTGATCGCACCACATCGAAGAAATCCTTGGTTTTCGCTGAGTTAATTTGTGATTTTCCCCACACTGCCACGGAAAACGTAGCAGTCGATTCGTTGCCTGACGAATCACTTTTCCTTATCAGTACTGATGATATTTGGTACGGAGATATCATTATATATCTCCAAACTCAAATTTTCCAGCCTGCTTTGTCTAGTGTCGAACGTCGTCGTGTCCGTTATCAAGCACGTCATTATATCATCCTTGGCGATACTCTTTACCGTCGAGGCATTGACTCTGTATTTCGGCGTTGTTTGACCTTTGACGAAGCTGAGAAAGCTTTGAATGACTGTCATTCAGGAGCATGTGGTGGTCATATGTCTGGGTATGCTACTTCCCAGAAGATCTTACGTGCAGGATACTTTTGGCCTTCCTTATTCAATGATTGCCTTACTGTTGTTCAGAAGTGTCATGCCTACCAGACCTTTAATCAAAAGATTCGGTTGCATCCTGCTCCCCTTCATCCTGTGGTCTCAGTAGGTCCTTTTGCAAAATGGGGCATTGATTTCATGACATGTCACCCTCACTCGGCCGGGGGGCATGGTTATATTATTGTAGTTGTTGATTATTTTACTAAGTGGGTCGAGGCGATGCCAACATTCGATAATACTGGAAAGATTGCAGCGTTATTTCTGTTCAACCATGTCATTACTCATTTTGGTGTTCCTCAGGCTATCGTTACCGATCACGGTAGTCATTTTAGGAATTATATGATGTCTGAACTTACAGAGAAGTTGGGCCTTCGCCATGACAGATCAACACCCTATTATCCATAGGCTAATGGCCAGGTCGAAGCAATCAATAAGGTTCTTATAACTATGATTCGACGGATGATAAGAATTCATAAGACCAGCTGGCACACGATGTTGTTTTTGGCATTGTGGGCATATCAGACGTCTGTTAAATCTGCTACTGGATTTACACCTTTTCGATTAGTTTATGGCATGGATGCCATTCTGCCAATAGAATGTGAAATACCGTCTTTGAAGATAGTTGTAGAGCTCTTACCTAATACTTTTACTGAAGAGGAACGTCTGTTGTATCTGATGCGATTAGACGAGACTCGCCGTGATGCTACTCTTGTAATAGAAGCCCAGAAGAAACGCGTTAAGGCACAGTATGACAAGCATGTCAAGCCTCGTGTCTTCTCTGAAGGAGATCTTGTTCTTTTATATGAAAAAAATAAAGATGTCTTAGGAGCTGGGAAATTCGAACCAATGTGACGTGGGCCTTACATTGTTAGCAAAGTTTTGGAAAAAGGAGCGTATGAGCTGGTGGATTATGATGGGGTACCTTTGAGTGAACCCAGAAATGGGTTGTACTTAAAGAAGTACTATGCATGAGTCATTTGTGCACTAGTACTTGT
>ML778140.1:1080244-1092355 GCA_009831015.1 Picea engelmannii | reverse complement strand
GACGGCATGGATCCACAGTGTATGATTGGTGGCCATGACCTTTGATTACAATGTCATCAGTCTATGATCTGAGTATGGGAATGCCTACCTCAGGAATTGGGATACATAATATTCTGTTGATGCTTGGATGTTTGCAGGTTTCCAATTAGATGTGCTCTTGGTTCTTGACACACACATGCAGCTTACAAAGTCTATCGACTGTCACTGATTCCACTCTCAGACTTTGGGGGGCATTCTGTTATCCACAATTTTGGTCATCGTGATGATGTTATGATGATGTTATGATGATGGAAAATCAAGCTCTTCACTAAGAACACTTTCCTGAGAAAAGTTACATTTGTCTGCTTCCAGAAATCACACTTTTAAAGAAGGTTCGTAGGCTATCTATATATTTGCCTGCGAGAATGCCTGATTCTCGCAGGCTGCATTAAGCTGGAGTGTGAGGGGTTCGCGCTGTACCTCATTGTCAGGGTGCGAACATCTTCTTTAAGAGGAAAAAGATAAAGTTCTCGAGTCTTCTAGAAGAGAATCTTCTAGAAGAATGAGTTGGCTTTCGAATGGTTATTCAGGTGCTGGCATTCCAGATATATTGGGATCATTTTCTATCCAAGTAACTAATTTATCTTCTCCTATATATCGAGGAGATTACTCATGGAAAGGGTTAGAAGCAAACTAGCAAGAAATTGATTGGAGAATTAGTGCAAGACTGTATGGAGGACTGATGCTACAGCAGCTAGAGACAACAGCAAAGTCATTAAAGGTGGTTGATTTTCTTCATGCATGAGCAAATGTGTGTGTCAGAGCTACGAGCCATCGAAAGGAGATCTACAACATTAAGGCTCAGGTTGTAAGTTTCACTTTCAATTAATTCAATATAGTAATATGTCCCTTTCCCATAAAGATGGTGTCACTTTATTACATAATTCCTTGATCATATGTATAGATTAGCTATTGAATATATTGATCTTCCTTCACTTCGATTGGTTTGTACTATTGTGATTTGGACGGGACAAGAGCATTGAAGCGAAGCTTGGAACAATAGAGACCTAAGGAAAGCGTTCATAAGGTATGTACATGATCCTTGTCTCTTAGTTCATTCAATAGGTTAAATCTATGGAAAGTGTATTATTCTGTCCTGTTTTGTTCTAGATCCAGGTGGATCTAGGGAGATCGGTTTGTGTCCGCACTCACGGATTTATCCTGAAACATTATCACAGCCTACTAGCACTCCCGTCATGACCTAAAATGTAGGTTAACGATTACCTAGTTCAAGAGGTACACTATGTCATGAGGGAAGACTGAGACAGTCGTTCACGAGGAAACCGAAGGGGCACATAATAAGGAAAATCCTTATTCCTTAGAAGCCCTTAGTCTCTCACGAGGTCGATCGAGTGGAGTGTTGAATCCAAGGGTCGGAAAAAATTCCAAAACCAGTCAAAGGCGAGTGGCACCCTTGGATCATGGAGGTACGCCTTGAAGGGAATGTTGCGTAATTAAAAACATTGAGTCAATAAATCTAGGTGCCCTAGAAAGCATTGAATTGGTTAGACCTTGTTGGATTAAAATAATTATTTAAACAATGAATTCATTAATTATAAATCCCACTAATAGTCTAAGCCTAATTCTAAGACTAATCCTAAATCTAAGTTTAGTTAGGGGACTAAATTAAAATATTAAATAAATTAAAAGAATAGAGAAAAATAAATTTAAGTAAAAAGTGAGAAAAATCTAAAGATTGGATAGAATGCACATGTTTGCATGAAAATATTAAAAGGGATTTTTAAAATAGAAAGAAATAAAATATGAGAGAATAGGTGTACAGATTGAATGGTATATAGAGTCTAGCTACCACTAGTCTAACTAGAATAAAACTCTTAATCCAACTCTAACTAAGATCTAGTTAAGAGACAATCATTAAATGAGAATTTGGGGAACAAAGGGACAACTAAGAGTGAAAATAGGAACACATTGGAGAATGTGAGGGAAAATGGATTTTTAAATAAATTAAAAATGGTATTTACTTGTGCAACTTGGGGAGAGTGTGATAAGTGTGTGAGTGAATATTACTAATTAAATTAATTATAATTATAATTAATTGTGCATGAGGACATGTGTCATTTGGGATATTTCTATAAAACAAATGGTGTATAAGGGAAATGGATCTGACTTGTTCTTGGTAAGGTTATGATGACAAAATTATTTGGGACTATGTTTTACTTGTGAGAGTTGTGATACCAAGCTTGAAGAAAGAGTGGAATCTCTACCTTGCGAGGAAATCTTGGAGCTATTATTTTTGGTATTTTGTGTGTGGCCCCTTTGCGGCTCGAGGGGATAAGGGGGAAGAAGAGTACCCCTAGCATTGGATGGGAGGTACCGATGAAGTCAATTGATTACCAGGACGAGAAGGATAAAGGATGAGGTGAAAGGTTCCAAGCTGGAAAGGACTTAGTGCAAGATCCAAGTTGAAGATTATCATCAAAATTCTTCCATTATTTTGGTCATGGAACTTCAATTTTAATTATTATTCTTGCATTAATTTTTTTTTTATTAAATATGCATGGAAGACTATATAATTGGGACACAGTATTCCTGTAATTTATACAAAAAAAATTATTATTGTTTATGATAGATATCACTTCCTGTATTTTGAACATGGTTATGTAATCCCTATGCAAAAAATCGTATCAGGTTTTCTTTAAAATTTAAGTAATTGTGTGTTGAAATTGAATAGTAATCTAATTGAACTAAACCTCACATTTCGATAGATTTATCGATTTTGTTCGTTGGGTTAATTGAAATGTGGATGGTGTAGTAAAAGTTGTAGTCGACTCAATAATTTCTATCTTTCACATTAATCCTATGCGTAGTTGCAGTTGATTCAGTAATTTCTAGCTTGAAAATTAATCATATGCTTCTATGACACCACAGTTTTCCTTTTTCTGATGAATACTTGTTAAAGCACTTGTCGGAAAGACAATATTCAAGGGGTTACTTTTACCTCAAAGTCACTCTATGATTTATGATATCTATTGAATTTCATTGTTGTTAAAATTATCGTCCTCGAGTACTTTCATCAGGGTTGTGTTGAGGGGTCTGAGGTCCCTTTAACTCAACTGCAGGAACCAAACCCACCTAAGAGGCTCAATTAGACTCATAAGCATTTGAGGGGTGGTAAGGTTCTCTAGATTTGTGATCTGGATCGAATTATCGATGGGATTTAATTGTGATTGACATATATGTCTTTTATGTTAAACCTTTCCTCAAGTTATGCAGTTCTCTTTTTGGTTATTTTCTAAATTATATAGCAAAAGAAAGATAGAGCTTTAAACTAGATGATAGAGGGAAGTTAAATTGTGTGTTGGGGGGGAGATTGGGCATTAGGATAACCTTTATACCTTAGCATACAGATAAAGAAGATCTAAACTACTTCCAACTAGAATTAATACCATTTTGATTAGTAGACATTCAACATTATCTGAGATAACAGTTACAAAAAAGAAGATATAAAGTGAAAAAAATTTAGTGCAAGAAAAGTAATTTTCAATGCTCTATTATCAATCACAAGTTAACACAATCGATTTCTATTCATCAACAAAATTAAAAGAACCGTTGCAGCATTATAATATAACTTTAAATGATAGATACAACAACTCTTACTCAATACAACAACAAATATTGAATATGAAGATAGAGATAATCCCCCTCGGACCAATTACATTCACACCTTAGATGATAGAAGTGTCTTTGATTCTAAAACAAAACTTGTTAACTAAAATAACTTGCATAGAAATAGTTCTCTTACAAAATTTCCAAAAAAAGAGTCTTTCTCTCCAAAACAATTGACCTCTTGTTCAAGGTCGATGCCCTTATTTATAACAAAAATTAACTAGTCTAAAAATCCCTACTACAATGGTGTTAAACTGAGAAAATGCCACGTGGCAGATTTCATCTATTTGTTCTCTTCTGCTTATCTAGTGGTTCTACTGGAGTGGATTGTTATTCTCATACTTTGACCATTTGAAGAAGAGATCTTCGCATGTATTAGCATACAAAAATCTGTGTTGATCCATCAATGCGGAGAGAACCTCCTTTATCTCTATTGTCCATTCCTTATACCTAATTAGCTTGATGCTTAAGTGTTGTAGGACTGCGAGAGATTTAATCGAGTGTTCCATGAACTTCTTCACTTGACTTGGGGTCATGCTTGAAATCTATGAAATCTCTGCTTCCCATGCCAAGTCTTTCTCTGTATGTCATTTGACTATGTCATGCAAATCGGCAAAATCCTTCAGTGGAAAAAAATCTGGTAGGTCAATGTTTTCATCTCCCAATTGATTTTCTCCCAACTTTTCTAGCACTCTCCCCATATTTCCTATATCTTCCATTGAGGTTCCTAGACCATACTTACCCAGTATTCAGTTGCCTTCCTGATTCGGGAGATGCTTCTATCGATCAACACTCACATGCCATGCTCTTCTGAGTCTCTTCCTTTCTATACTTCGTTGATGTAGTCGATCCGCTCCAAGGCTCGATGTGCCTTTTTATACCATCTATGCACGTATTTACAAGTTTCCATCCCCATGAGGGTATCTTATTGAAAATCAGCTATGCAAGCAGTGAAGAAATCTCTTTCGCTGTGAATTGCGCATACATTTCTCAGAACTCACTCTTCAAGAGTACTACTACTTGTGTTGAATTCTGGCAATACTCTGCTTGATGGCACAGATGGTCTAGTTCTTTCTTCATGGAGGCTAATTCTTTTTCATCCCTTTTTTCTCTGTCTAGCTTGCCATCAGTTATGGCCATCCTTGCTCTGATTATCTCAGTCATCTTGGAATTTTCTATGTCAAGCAATGTCTCCTCTGTGGTGATGAAAAGTGTGCTATCGAGAGTGAGCCTCATTTTCTTGGTTGTTCTTCTCATCACAACTTTCCTTTTTCTATCATAAGTGATCGCATGTATATCGGTGATTTCGTCTACTAGTTCAGGAATCTGTTGATCTCCCCAGGTCAAAGTGTTGCCTAGGGTTCCTACAATATAGAGATGTTCTATGACTTTTTCTTGTGATTCCTTAGTAGGGGAAGTTTATGTATGCTCTGGTGACGTGGCCTCCTTCTGGTACTCATCAACTGGTGGAATATTTGTTCTAGATGGGGATATAGGTGAAGAATCGATATTAGCCAGGAGTTCGGCCCTTGAGGGGATGATTTCTGGTGTCTCCACTTCTCCTTCTTTTTCACCAGTACCCAAGCCATCCTTGAAGATTTCATTCTGAGGTTGTATTTCCAATTAATCTAGAAATTCACTGTCCAGATTCTCCTAGCATCATGGTCACCTTCCTGGGGATTTGAGATCAAAGCATCGGAAGCTGGAGCAGATGTTAACCCTGGTTCTGCTTCTTCTGTGATTGGTATCAAGGTTATGCGCGAAACCTATGAACTTTCCTCATCGTCATATATGGTAATTAAGTATATTAGGATAGTAGGCACACTCGTCCCACTTTATGCTCTTGTTATCCTTCGCTAAGTTGTAGTAGTCACTGATGATCTTACATGTGGTGACATAGGGCTGGGGTTTTCTTGACCAGTGGTTTCCTCTAGTGGAATTGTCTCTGAGCCATTTACCTCTTCTTCGTGATTGCTTGTGTCTTTCGGGGTAATCCTCAAGGGTTCTATCAGAGGGTTAAGTGGGGGATCTTTTTCTCGCCTTTGTATAGCTCCTTGGGCTTCTTCCAGTAACAACATACCCCTCCTCCTTACCTCTGCTGCTCTATTTTCTTCTCTTACCCTGAGGGATTCTTGATTTGTCTATTCAATCATTTCAACCTGCTCATCCATAGTCATTTCTTTGAATCTGGTCATATTGGGGCTAGCCCTTCTATTGAGCACTTCCTCCCAGTCCTAAGCACCCTTGGTGAAAATATCATCTTCAAAGCTATCATGAGCATATGGCCAACATGATGACACCTACGACGCATGATGAAGTATCAGGCCTTTTGGATCATGCTTGTGAAATCGGCCTGTGGGGAATCAATACTCAAGTTGGATGAACCTCTCTTGTTTTGCGTGTGCAGTGTATTTTACCATGTAAAATCCTATATGAATCCATAGGGTATGAAAGATCTCTTCTTGTATGTTGGCATAGGGACAGACCCAAGGTTCAACGCTACAACAGCACACCAACAAAACCCTAACTACCGGCCCTTTTGGCAACACCTGCGAAGCAGATGAAGTCTCACCCGAGGTAGAGGTAGGGGTGGTTGCAGGACTCAGGTGTCTGCAACCTTAGCTAGGACACAGATCTGTGATTGTAATACTTAACAGAGCACTTAGCACCAACAGTTCATCAATATTTAACCACTATCTATTGCGCCGATAAAACAAAGCATTGCATCATTCACTCAGATCTGAGGTATCCAAGCACTTATCATAAAGAGGTAGATTAAATCTAGAAGATTCAAGCACTAACCACATTCACATGGGTCAAATCTACATCCATATACATCATTAGCACAAAGCATAAATAGATCTATCTATCTATATCAAAGCACTTAGCAAGTAAAGACATAAACACATCAAGACATCGCACAAATCAGAATAACACAATATTTACGTGGTTCACCCCCAGCCTAGGGCTACGTCCACCAACTCTTCTTCTTTATTATCTTTGTCAAGCTTCTTACAGGCACATAGCATCAAAATCCTACTCCGCAGAAGATAGAAGATCTACGCGCACTCTACCAGATCCTCCTTCTTCTAGCTAGGGTACAGCACCAAGCCTTCTTACAATTACTTGCACGTAACTCTGCAAGTCCCACACAGTATGCACAAAGAATCTACAATCCTTACTTATCACTTAGCCAAATATCACATAGATATGCATATATATCTCTTTCCTTACATTGCCTAGACATCTATTTATACTTTTACAAAATAGGCCTAAACATGGATAAACCCATGGGCTAACATCCCATACCCGTTACATAATCCCAAATCCCAAAAAGGACCCAAAAAGGGGTCGAGATCCCGCGATCTCTGCTTCATCTTGCGCTCCTCCTTCGACAGGCTATCAAAGTCCCAAAATAGGTCAAACCTAACCAAGGATCTCCCAAAACTTGGTCAAGGGCCAACATTGTCCTTCACTAAAGTGGCATTATAGCCTTGCAGAATGATCTGGTAAAACATTTCTCCTACAATGAGTTGGTACAGGACATGAATGGGGAGTAAGTGTGGCACGCCAGTAGCCTCGAACAGTCTGATATAAGTGTTGGTTTCTTGAAAATACCAGTGGCCTACTTTTGAAACCATATTTTTGGCTGTCGTTGTAAGCCTTGGACATTCTTTTCTAAATATAATGAAATGTACTCGGGCTATGAACTCATCACATATTAGGGCCTAAGATCTCTTGTACCTATTCTCCCACAGAATGCTAAAATAAACATGTATGGGTAACTTCACAACATGCCAGCTCAGATTGATGCTTGCGAAAATGTTCCTTGTGCAGAGCACATCCAATAGGTATGATTCCATGTGAAAAGTTAGCATTTCTCCATCCTTAGGTTTCTCGTCTTGCAAGATGTTAGTGCTTAACTGTTTGGAAATGATGGCTTCCCAATTGAAGTTTCTCTCAGAGATTGCCATAGCATATTCTAGGGGCATCCATGCTTCCGAAAACTTGGAAAAATATTTTTCCCCATATAATCGGTAGATCAAATCCATTAGATAAATATATGGCTCTCTGAGGTTTACTGTGTCGTACCAGTCGTTGCTCTTGTTTGTGAATTTCTTGTCTTCTTTCCACCATGAGGCCATTAACCTGCTAATGTCATGGAACTCATAAAATTTGACTACAAACACTGTATTTAGTCTTTTCTCTAGGTCTCTGAGCTTGTAGTATTTTTGGACCTCTATTAGAAGAAAAACACCAACACATTCGCCATTTTAATTATTGACTATGCATTTTGTCGCATTTGTGTGGTCAATTATCCATCCCAGGGTTTTGATGCAGGGAAAAACCAGGGTTCCCGGGCCACCATATGTAGGCATGATCGCCGAATGTTTGGGAATACTTGGTCATACAGGATCTTGACATTCGGGTCACTGTGTGGTATAACTCTAGGTAATCTTCCTAGTTGATCCTATTAAACAGTGCTCCCCAATGTGGGAGAACCACTTTATATTCAGTGCTTGCCTTTGTGTCATCGAACGTTGGAGGCTAGAAAAACTCCTTTTTGTTAGATGTGCAGATAATTGGTTCTGCTTTTGAGGGAAAATCAAGATCCCTTGCAGGGCCTGGTGAAGATCCTTCACCGACCTCTGCTCCTTTCCTTTTGGGCATTCTTGGTGAGAGCTTGGTCATTGGATTTCTTGGAGGCATTTTTTTGCAGAAAAGACAAGAATATTATAGTGAGCATCCAACCATCCTTGACAAGATTCATTGACGCAATCGCAAGTTCATAAGTGACAAAGATGATGCTTACCTCTTGCTTGCAAGAAATTAACATGGTCTTACTAGTAATCAAATTCAGAGAGAGAGTTGTAACCTCCTTGACGCTTGCTCTTTCTCCTTCATTGGCTTCAGGGAATAAGCGATTTTCGAACAAAATGACATGTTTGGGTATGACCTTGTAAATTTAAACAGAACGTATACTTACCTTGTCGCATCAAGTCATAAATTCTGGAGTGAAAATGTGATATATGCAATCTATTACAGAATCTGCACCATGATTAGGATTAAATGCAATGTAGGTTGGTGGCACAAGATCGAGTTTTCACATTTCATCAGTGAATTCAAATTCCAACGGTTGGCCGACGCACAAGATTTTGGTGTTGGTTGCGCGAAAATTTAATTTGTTTACCAAAACACAGAAATCTATCTTACCTCAGCTAGGGGTGTCCCATCGAGTCACCAGGCCTTTTCACATTTTCTAGCATAATCAATATCGAGGATATAAGTTGCATCGTAGGTCAACTGGGGTTGTCGGTATAGGCGAGTGAAAGTTTGAACTACGAACAAGGAGCTCGGTATTCTAGGGATCAACCGATAGTAAACGAGCGTATCGACATCGGCAGGTCGACTTTGTCATTGTTTCATTAGTGCATCTAGGAAAAAGTTCTGATGTTGACCAAAACCACCGTACAGTGCTGATGTGGAAATGCTGACACGAACATATAGATATGACACGGGGGAAGGACTGAGTTGTACAGACTACTTATGCGGCAAAGACATGTGGCTATTGATTTTGACCTCTACGTGAGAAACACCCCTTTTTCGACATCGATGATTTTCTTTTAGACACACAACCTTGACTACAACATCCTATCCTGTCGACGCCAATCATGTATTGGTGATTGGTGATCAATGATTTGTGTCGGTCAATGTTTCACCGTTTCGACCCTTGGATTTTGCCAATGCCGAAAATGTATCAGTGATCGGCGATCGACAGTTTTTTATGGTTGTCCACATTTGCGATTTATATCTGGGGTTTCACCGATGTTGAAAAAGTATCAGCTATGTTAAAGAACTGTATTATAGACCATAAATTGTCGATCAACCACCGGTTAAAGAGTTTAAGCCGTGTACATTTTAAGCCTTTCATGCCATTTTACTAAAAAAATATCAATCCATCAATAACTTCAAGCCCAAAAAGAATAACCAATAACAAGACTCAATAACAACACATAAATTCATCCATCCCACAATACTGTCTCTAATTCAAAAAATGATAAGTGGTACCCAAAAAGAAAGAAATTTGCAAAATCTTTTAAGATGTGTTGAGTGCTCAACAGGCGCTCAGTTACCCGAATGATTTAAAAATTTTATCACACTTGTGCCTGGAATACTCCCTTGTAGATCCTCATCTCAATCACATCACCTTAATTCTCTGCAATGAGTCGCCATTCAACTACCCTCACGGTCCTAAATTTTGAGTGCACTATGAATGTGCAGACAAGCTTCCAATAACTCTTGATGGGTGATTGAAATGCGTTGATCCATCGTTTTCTTTAAAATCTTGATTTCAATTTTTCCTGGTGAATTCGAGATTCTTGCGGGATTATTCTTTGATAAAAAGGTTGACGACCTTTCTTATTTTTATCTATGTTGTGTTTACCAACCTTGGACTCGTCTCTTAAATAACTGAAGTTTTATTTATTGTGGTCAACCATAGTTTTCACGCATGCCTATAAAAGGGCATAACCGAAACTATTATATTCTTAAGATCAATCAAATAATACTATTCTAAAATGTTAACATTACGAATCCAATATATCGTTCATGATCATCTTTGTCTTTTAAGGTAAATATTTAATAATCTTGGTAGTGTGTCGATTGAATGGATTTAATTTTGAGATAAGTTCTATTGTAGGTAAAAGTTGTTAGGAATTGATGAATCGTTCTTTACGACTTCTTTTGTTGACTTGTACGCCATACAGGGATTTTCATAACTTAATAGCGGCTGGTTATTGTATTTAATAAATAAAAATTTCATACGAATGGTTTAATATAATTATGAAAACAATGCTACATTTGAAATGAGGTTTATATGGGAGGTAGAGTAATGACAATTCAATTAAGCATTAAAGTTAATTGGTGTTATCACAGATAATAAACTTTATGTCACTTCATGGAATAAAACTTTTGAATGATTAATGATGTTATAAAGTTGGTTGAAGTGATCAAAATTTCTCATGGGGTGATTATAATTAAGGACTTACTTTCATTTAAATTGATTACTAATGATGACTAGATGAATAGAATAGTTATACTTGGGTGTGTCTTTATACTTTTTATTTTGGTTAATGTACATATGAAATAATATGTACAATAAATATATGATGGTATTCATAAGAGAAGGTATATTATCTAGATGTAGAGTAATTATTGTTGATATGAGCTTTAAAAGAAGGAAACCTTGTCTAGTATGATGAGTAATTGAATGTTTTAAATTGCGTTATAATCAAGTACTTTACTGTTACTCTATTCATGAGTCTGGCATTGATTAGTTATGGGAATAGATACCTCCTTGCTCTTCATAACAGTCGTCATTCCTGAGACCTTAACTGGTCAATATCAATCGGATGAATTCTGGACTTGAGCATTGATTATGTGTCTTGGAGGTCCTAACCTTGCAGGGTAGGTTGGGTAGATAGACATTCTTGTTATTCTACTTATTATATGTTGATCTATTAGTAACTTGATGTTATTTGACTCTTGCCTTAAAGTGATGCGGATGAGAAAATAATGTGTAAAATAGACGTGTATTGTCATGTATCACTTGTTCAAGATGTTGTTTAAAAAAAAAATACCATTGTATTTACTTACTTATTTAATGTCGTGACGTAGGGGAATTTTACATGAAAAAAATCATCCATGGGAGTTATCTTCCAAGCAAATCTCGTTGCTAGTTTTGTAGCATGAAAAGTAGAGACAAACACTTAGCATTCAAGACATAGTTTTGATAGAATAGAAAGAATGAGATGCTCTTCATTATTTTCTATACCACATAACTTGAGCTGCAACAATAATGATTTGTATTTTTTGTATAAGTCTTGAATAGTGTTGAGGTTACTTGGGCTCAAAGTAATGAGCTCATTCTCCAATTGATGACCTTGAAGCACATCCTACTTCCTGAAAAGTCTTTCCAATGTGGTCCAAAATTTATTTGGATTAGTAATAGATTTGATGTGGAATAGAAGGTCAGGAGAAATAGAGAGGCACAAAACCCAAAAGGCTTCATCCATCCTATTAAAACAATTGTATTTCTCCACTACAAAATTGGGTTCAATCTCTGTTCCCATTGTAATCCTATACAAGACTTTACTCCGCGAGAGAATAACTACTCATGTCTTCATTCACAGTAGTTGAATGGAGTGAGGATTATTCACTAGGGATGATCCATTTTATCTATTGTGCTCTTTGATGTGTCTTCCACCTGCAAAAAACTCTTACTCCTCCTTAGATTCAAGCCTGCTCTTATACCGTGTAGAAATTTTTGCACCCTTTCAAGAACTAGAATCTAATAGAAGAGTAATACAATAGAAACTTAGAAGAAGGAAAAATAAGAGAATAATAGAGCAATTGAATTCTCATTAACCTCTAAAAGAATAATAA
>ML778140.1:1060385-1075330 GCA_009831015.1 Picea engelmannii | reverse complement strand
GGTAAATCCGTTAGGAGTGACTGAGCCTGTGGATGGGCGGAAACGGGGACCCCTTTCAGCAGTCACATCACAACTTCTAGTTTTGATAAGTGTTTTCATACTTTGTACATTGAAATGGAATAATGGATGAATACATGTATTTATTTATCTATAAATAGTTTTTGTATTGAAATGGTCAAGCTATGTGTATGCATTTATCTTCTTGTGAAATAATTCTTCTGGTTGATCATCTATATGCCCCTACTTAGCCTTCGAGGTGTCTTGGGACATAAACCTGTAGGACGACCGAGATAGAAAGTATTGTGTCAATCTGGCCCTGTCCGTCTAAAGAGGCTATCTTCTACAGACTCCTTCTTGTGCGATCGGGATATCCTTCCCAAGTCCTTAACAATTTCATGATGAATCTCATCAAGGATAGCGAGATTTGAGTCTCAAAAGGGATGATCCTTTCGTTTGGAAGACGAGCGAACGAGATCTGTTCGGGATCACCCATATGACCAACACCTAGGAACCTTAGGCTAAGCCTAAGGGAGCTAAGTCCTTTTGGCTTCAGAGGTACGGAGGTCTGGGACTTCGAGGTGTTGTCGACCCTACTAGTCATCAATTGGTTGAAGGTAACTGAAAGTTTTGGTTACTGGCAAGTTGAACGACAATGGATGGTTTCCCTAGTGGTTAGATGAACCTGTCTTACCGACTAAACCAGGATCCAACTCCCTATCACGAAGTAGCGCGAGCCACCAATCGAGAATGTTCAGTGGTTCCCTCAGCCATTGGGTGTACACCAAGACGACTTCGACAAAGTTCCACTTCAAGAGAATGGATATGTTATAGCATCAAACTCCCCAAACATCGAAGTTATGAAGCAAAAGAGAGACGTATATCTATGGATCTACGTGGTCGAATCTTGACCCATAGATCTAAGGGATGTTATAAGGTTGTCAGTGCAAAGTGACATGGCGCAGTGACATCACCCAGGTTGATGTGGACCCCAGTTTGATGTGCCACGTGTCACCCAGATTCGTGCATATCACATACCCTATAGACCCTTTGGAATGTGACACATGTCACCCTGACTCCTCCTACGTGTTAGTTCCTGGTACGTGCCTGCCTAGCCAAAGTGGTTGGTGAAGTGACCAGATCTCCGGGAGTCCGGGACTTTGGGACTCCGGAGGATTTGGGGTCACATGGATTGAGAACTCCCGAAGGCCGAAGCACCAGAGTCAATCATGACCATTGAATAGAGGAGGATGCGTGTGAGAAGATCCGAAAATCCGGAAGGATTTTCACTCCTAAGTTTTGCGTGCGTGAAGACTCGGGGACTGTCGAAGACCGGAGTCCCGAAGTGAATCAGAGTCGTCAATTCTCTGAGGACACGTGGCGTTGGATTATGAACTTCAGAGATTTTCCACTCCAGAGGATTCACGTGGTGGTTGTTTGGAATTTCCCGAAGTGTCGTAGCCCAAAATTTCTATGGGCCATTTATCTTAAAGGAGAGCGTGGACCGTTGATTTGCAAGAGGACACGTGGAGGACAGAGATTCACTCCATTATAAAGCCACTTCGGAGGATTTGTGGAGTGTGCATGCGGATTCGGTCGAAGCCCGAATTTATGAAGGAAGAGACTAAGTCATAAATCCCAGTGAGGAACAAGGACCGTTGATCTTGTTTCTGTGGTTTTAGAGGATTGTTCCTCCAGAAGAATTAGACGCAGTGTGAGGCAAGAACACCCGAATAACTTTGGGAAGCCATAACTTGCAACCCAAAGATCGGATTTGAGCTTGGTAGCAGTCATTAGAACGCTATGGGTAAGTAGAAGAGGATGAAGACCTCGGACAGAGAATTTGAGATGTTAAGGAGAGAAAAATTTTGATGCCCCATCCCTAGGAAAGATAATCATGGGTTGGGGGTGTTACAAATTGGTATTAGAGAATGGTTACAACACTTGGCCTGCTTGGGCTCGTGGATGAGTCGCGTAAAAAAAAACATACTGAAAGGACTTTTAAGGGTGACACCCTATCTTACCTCTTTCTTAAAGAGTTTGGTTAAACTTTTACTGGAGAAAAGAATGAAACTTTCTACTACGTGTATGTATTTAAGAAATATGAGCTCTGTGTTATTCATAAACTAATAGATTGTTGGCTAAGAGTAAGTGTTTTGTCATCACTCAAGCAGTCAACAAATCGTGGGAAAACTACAAGTATAAAGGATGGTGATGCGCCATGATGTGGGGGATGGCTCCCACAATAGAGACGAAGAATATAATGAAATGAGGGAAGTGGAAACCCCTCTAGATTTGGATGAAATTGTAAAGAGCCTCATGGCCTAATTACAGAGTTGCAAGGCCGACAACGAGAAATTGATAAAAGAGAAAGAAAAACAAACGAAACTTAATGCAGTCTTACTGAAGAGCTTATCTGATATACAGAGGAAGCTGCAACATGGACCCGCAACTATTCAGGTGGACTGACAACATATGAAGAGAAGTCAAAGCCCGCATGAGATATGAAAACTGATGCAGGAGCATCTCTCCACATTAGCCAGCCAGCCACGCCAATCGCATGCATTCAAAGATAAGAGGGAGGCGCAACCTCATTTGAATTTGAAATTGAATGTAATTAATAATGTAGGCTGGTGAGCCATAGAAGCCGTGCCTTTGTGCAAGTGTTAGGTAGATAGGCCATTAATATGTGTAGCGGTTGAGATCTAGATCCAATTCGGGACTAGACAACCCATTTATTGTAATTGAATAGGGTAGGTGAATCTGGAGGGAAGTGCTCAAAGAGCCCCCTCAGGTAAAAGAGATTTTCAAATCTCATTTTGGTAGGTTGTAATGGTTGTAGGAGAAGAGCCAGAGAGAGGGCTCGAGAACACCTTGTACAAATAGGCATTTGCCATTGTTAATAGAATCAGAAGCAGTTTTTCCTGCATGTCATTCTGTGTTATATGGATGTCTGTGTGTGTTCTTTCATATGCTGTGAATGTATGTATGTTAGGAATTTGCAGGGAGTTTGTGTGATTTCAGGTGAAGATCGTTGAGGCTTCACACCAGGAGGGTGTGACAGAACGCTGTGGGTTCTGAGAGCCGTGCACAGAGGATGCACTTCTGAACATTACGGGGTTCAGAGAAAGGTGTGCTGAGGGACAAGAGATGGAGTCAATAACTCAGGAGAAGACCTCAAGGTTGCTGAAGACCTTGGAGGCAAGGCTGTGTATGAAAGACACCGTTGCAGACAGAATTCTACTGTGAATTCTGTAGAGCTCTGCCAAGTGGGCATTGAGCACAGGCACAAGGAGCAGTTGGAGGAACTCTATTGTGAGTTCAGAAGGGAGAGACAGAATCACTGAGGATTCTGAGAGCTCTGCCAGGTGGGCATTGAGCAGGTGCATAGGTGCACAGGAGAGGAAGACATAACTGTTGAACATCCTGTGAAAGGGAAACTCTGCCAAGTGGGCATTGAGGTTGTGTGCAGGTAGGCACAAGAAGAGAAGAAAAGAACTCTTTGAGTTCTGAAGTTGGAGGAAGTATCCACTGAAGGATATTCACTGGGTTTTTGAACACCCAGAAAGACTCAGCAAGAGGTTGCTTGAGCAGGAAGCCAGGAAGGCATTATATTCCCCATCAGTGGGAGAAGAAAGAAAGGACAGAATCCCTTGGGGATTCGAGGGAAAAAGCTCAGGAGGGCGAGTGCTTTCACGCACAAAGTCAGGCTGCAAAGGGTGCAGAGGCTGAAGAACTCTTTGGAGAGTTCAAAGTTCCCAAAGCTCAAGAGGGACAGCGTTTTTATATGCGCAGCAAAGCTCAGAGTTGAAGAGTTTGCAGAGAGGAGAAAAGAAGCAAAGGTCGAGGCCTTTGAGGAATTGGAAATTCTCCCAAGATTGGGAAGAAAGCGCAGGAGCTCAGGAGAGAGCAACAGTAGCCGTCAGATCGGTTGGGACTTAGATCTCGATCGTTGGTGTTCGCATCCAAGGAGCAGCTAGAGGAGCGTAGGGAAGGAGAACCGATCTGAGCTGTTAGATCTGGCTCAGGATCGTCGACAGCTGTCGGATCTGCAAAAGTTGCGAGGGAGTTAAGTCCTCGTGGATAGGAAGAGAAATCCCGATAAGGGGTGGAACCATCGAGATATCGGCACTCGGGAAATCGAGATTCTCAAGGTCGTGAGAATTGGGACATCATAAGTCTCGAAATCCCGGAGGAATCGGGACCGTCCATCTGGAAGGACGCGTGGCAGCGATCGACGTCATCGGGAAAAGTCTAGACAAGGAAAGTTGTCCATCGGTGTTTAGTTCATCGGGATATCGGTGATCCCGATGACAAGTTGTTTGTGCACTTTGGAATCGCGAAACATGATACCCTGATGAGTGGGAGCCAGTTGTCATCATAGCAGAGGAGGAGGACAGTGCCATCATGAGGGGCCAGCTGTCAGCAGATTAGAGAATCGGGATTCAAGGAATCGGGAATCCCGTGAGAAAATGCTCTTTGACATTTGAAACCCCGTAGCCCCGACAGGAGATAGGACTATGGTCATGGGGATAATGGTTATATTGGCCAGGAGCTAGCTAGGAGAGCTAACACGTGAAGGGCGCATCGGGATTCGAGGAATCGCGAGTCCTGAGGACCATTACATTTTGACATCAGAAAACCCGAAACCCCGATAGGAACCTTATGACTGCGGTCATATGAAGGCAGGTCACATGGACTAGCAGCACAGATAGGAGGGGCTGAAGAAAAGGGGCACGTCAGCAAATTATCCCATTGGTGGTCGGGGAATCAAGAGGATAATGACTCTCGACAGCAGGAATCTCGAAACCCCGAACCCCGATATTGAGTCGGGGAAAAGTCACGATAAATTGCAGAAGGTCGTGAAGGGAATTAAAGGACCTGTGGATCGGGTTTTGGTAGAGGATTCCAGCAGGGAATCTAAAGAGCCTCTTCGGCTTAGAAAGGGATTGTGATCGATCCTGAGATCGGGAGAGCGCGACAGGGGTTCGGTCGTGTGCCCTCTCTACTGCGTCAGGTGGTATCAGAGCTAGTCTCTGTTTGTATACTTTAGACAGAGGGAGAAAGAGGAGGAGAACACTCTGATACACACATCAATTGGTATCAGAGTGGGATTCTGTTTGTATATTGCAGACAGAAGAGGCAAGAGGAAGACAGAGCGCTGGAGGACTCTGTAAGGACTTATTTGCAAGTAGGCAGCAGTCCATAAACAGTTAGCAAGACTATAAGATGAAGCTGGACACACTCAAGATGCAGGGTGACAGTAGCAGATTTTCCAGGAAGGAAAATAGAGGCAACAAGATGGCTACTGAAGGCCGTAGGTGTGCTGGGAGGAGAGAGCTATGGAGCCAAGAGGACATGGATGAAGATCTTGCATATATAAAGAGAGAATTGTCGAGGCTCGAGTTGAAGATACGGCAGGATAAGGAGAAGATGGTTCAGGTATGTGAACCAGAAAATGGAAAATTTCTCGGTGAAGAGAATGAGTTGAGATCAGTTGAGGATCTCACGGACTATCAGGAGGACAGCCAGGGAATTTCACATTGCTAGCTAAGCAATAAAAGGAGATCGTTGCGGGATCTCGAAGACTGCCAGGAGGGTAGCGGAAGCATCTCAGACTGTCAGGTGAGAAAAGATGAGAATGCGGGACTAGCTGAAAGTCTCGTGGACTCGGAGGTGAGTTCAATTCAGCAAGGAGTACTGATGAAGATGGGATCGATTGATCTCATAGTCTGCTAGGAGAGCAGCAGAGACATCCCATATTGCCAGGTGGGCAGGGATGAGCAGGTGAATTGGAATCAGCCAGAGGAGCTGACAGAGCAAGTGAGCTCAAAGATGGATTTAGATCAGCAGATGCAGCTGACAGAGGAGGACAATCTGAGGAGCCTTATGATGATTGGGGGAATCGAAGTATTCCTACCACTTGCCCGAGAGGAGGCAGAAATTTGTGTTGCAAGAGCAGCGACAACAGAAGAACAGTCGGCTGAGACTGTCAAGGAAGAATTAGAGCAGACTTTAGAAGTTACCCAAACGGGAGAAGAGAATGAGCGTTCTGAGGAACGGCTCAATGACTTCAGCCAGGAAGCTGAGGAAGTTGTAGCACTAAAGCTAACAGCAAAGGAAGAAGAAGAGGATGATGAGCATTATGAGGAATGGCTCAATATTTTCAGCAAGGAAGCTCAAAAGACTGCAACAAGGGAGGTTGCAAAAGCAGAGGAAGAAGAGGCATACAACATTTGCTTTGTTGATCTGTGGGAACAGATAGAAGCCCTGGAAGAGAGGGTAAAAGTGCAGGGCGTGCACATCCAACAGGTGAAGTTGGAAACGGATGAAGGAGGCATGGGGGATCATGGTGATCTTCTCATGTGCCAAAAATATTTGCAGCTGAGGAGACTGCATGAGCAGAACCAGCCATTGGAGCAGATGGATGCAGTGATCGAAGCGATCATGGAGCTGATAATTCAATCAGCAAGAATTGCCAGCAAGGAGCAGCTGGGCAGAAGAGAAGCAGCAGCAACGACGCAGCAGCAACAGCAAAATGGAGCAGATGGGAAGCTCAAGATATTTGTTTGGGATCCAGAAGGATTTCCAACTGCTTAGAGGGGAAGCGCATGAGCAGGAGCTCATGATTTTGCAGCTGAGGAGTTTGATGTAGGAACATCTCTCCACGTCATCCAGCCAGCCAGCCAGCCACGCCGAGCGCATGCATTCAAAGCTAAGAGGGAGGCACAGCCTCATTTAAATTTGAAATTGAATGTAATTAATGTTGTAGGCTGGTGAGCCATAGAAGCCATGCCTTTGTGCAGGCGTTAGGTAGATAGGCCATTAATATGTGTAGTGGCTGAGATCTAGATCCAATTCGGGACTAGACAACCCATTTATTGTAATTGAATAGGGTAGGTGAATCTGGAGGGAAGCGCTCAAAGATCCCCCTTAAGTAAAAGAGATTTTCAGATCTCATTTTGGTAGGTTGTAATGGTTGTAGGAGAAGAGCCAGAGAGAGGGCTCGAGAACACCTTGTACAAACAGGCATTTGCCATTGCTAATAGAATCAGAAGCAGTTTTTCCTGCATGTCATTTTGTGTTATATGGATGTCTGTGTGTGTTATTTCATATGTTGTGAATGTATGTATGTTAGGCATTTGCAGGGAGTTTGTGTGATTTCAGGTGAAGGTCTTTGAGGCTTCACACCAGGAGGGTGTGACAGAACGCTGCAGGTTCTGAGAGCCGTGCACAGAGGATGCACTTCTGAACACTGCGGGGTTCAGACAAAGGCGTGCTGAGGCACAAGATCTGGAGTCAACAACTCAGGAGAAGACCTCAAGGTTTTTGAAGACCTTGGAGGCAAGTCTGTGTATGAGAGACACCGTTGCAGACAGAATTCTACTGTGAATTTTGTAGAGCTCTGCCAAGTGGGCATTGAGCACAGGCACAAGGAGCAGTTGGACGAACTCTGTTGTGAGTTCAGAAGGGAGAGACAGAATCATTGAGGATTCTGAGAGCTCTGTCAGGTGGGCATTGAGCAGGTGCATAGGTGCACAGGAGAGGAAGACAGAACTGTTGAACGTCCTGTGAAAGGGAAACTCTGCCAGGTGGGCATTGAGGCTGTGTGCAGGTAGGCACAAGAAGAGAAGAAAAGAACTCTTTGAGTTCTGAAGCTGGAGGAAGTATCCACTGAAGGATCTTCACTGGGTTGCTGAACACCCAGAAAGACTCAGCAAGAGGTTGTTTGAGCAGGAAGCCAGGAAGGCATTATATTCCCCATCAGTGGGAGAAGAAAGAAAGGATAGAATCCCTTGGGGATTCGAGGGCAAAAGCTCAGGAGGGCGAGTTCTTTCATGCACAAAGTCGAGCTGCAAAGGGTGCAGAGGCTGAAGAACTCTTTGGAGAGTTCAAAGTTCCCAAATCTCAAGAGGGACAGTGTTTTTATATGCGCAGCAAAGCTCAGAGTTGAAGAGTTCGCAGAGAGGAGAAAAGAAGCAAAGGTCGAGGCCTTTGAGGAATTTGAAATTCTCCCAAGATTGGGAAGAAAGCGCAGGAGCTCAGGAGAGAGCAATAACAGCCGTCAGATCGGCTGGGACTTAGATCTCGATCGTTGGTGTTCGCATCCAAGGAGCAGCCAGAGGAGCGTAGGGAAGGAGAACCGATCTGAGCTATTAGATCTGGCTTAGGATCGCCGACATCCGTCGGATCTGAAAAAGTCGCGAGGGAGTTAAGTCCTCGTGGACAGGAAGAGAAATCCTGATAAGGGGTGGAACCATCGGGATATCGGCACTTGGGAAATCGAGATTCTCAAGGTCGTGAGAATTGGGACATCATAAGTCTCGAAATCCCGGAGGAATCGAGACCGTCCATCTGAAAGGACGCGTGGCAGCGATCGGTGTCATCGGGAAAAGTCCAGACAAGGAAAGTCGTCCATCGATGTTTAGTTCATCAGGATATCGGTGATCCTGATGACAAGTTGTTTGTGCACTTTGGAATCGCGAAACGTGATACCCCAATGAGTGGGAGCCAGCTGTCATCACAGTAGAGGAGGAGGATAGTGTCATTGTGAGGGGCCAGCTGTCAATAGATTAGAGAGTCGGGATTCGAGGAATCAGGAATCCCACAAGCAAATGCTCTTTGACATTTGAAACGCCGTAGCCCCAACGGGAGACAGGACTATGGTCACGGGGATAATGGTTATATTGGCGAGGAGCTAGCTAGGAGAGCTAACGCGTGAAGGGCGTGTCGGGATTCGAGGAATCGTGAGTCCTGAGGACCATTACATTTTGACATCGGAAAACCCGAAACCCCGATAGGAACCTATGACTGCGGTCATATGAAGGCAGGTCACATGGACCAACAGCACAGATAGGAGGGGCTGAAGAAAAGGGGCGCATCGACAAATTGTCCCATCGGTGAACGGGGAATTGAGAGGATAGTGACTCTCGACTGCAGGAGGCTCGAAACCTTGAACCCCGATATTGAGTCGGGGAAAAGTCACAGTAAAGTGCAGAAGGCCGTGAAGGGAATTAAAGGACCTGTGGATCGGGTTTTGGCAGAGGATTCCAGTAGGGGATCTAAAGAGCTGCTTCGGCTCAGAAAGGGATTGTGATCGATCCTGAGAGCGGGAGAGCACGACGAGGGTGCGGTCGTGTGCCCTCTCTCCTGCGTCAAAAACGTGGTCCCATAAGTGGCCACACTAGGAGGAGTAGCTCGAGGAAGGTCCGACCTGGAGGCATGAGACAGTCATCGAGAGAGTCCTCTGGAGAGGAAACTGGCAACTCCGAGGGATATTCTAGTAGCACAACTATTTCACATTCTCAAAGGAAAGGAAAGAAGTGAAAGCATCCCAAAAGTCATGATCCTGAAGAGTTCAAGAAATCCAAACCACCCTCTTTCGATAGAGATATTAAGAAAGGGGAAGAGGCATACACTTGGTTGCTTGGTTTAAAGAAGTACTTCAGAGTCCATGACTACTCTGAAAACTTGAAGGCTCGAATAACCATCTTCAACCTGAATGGAAAGGCTTCCATTTGGGGGGAATACCTTAGGAATGTGAAAGGAATCCATGAGAAGGACTTGTTGTCACTTGGGTGAGAAAAACAAGGGCACTTGCATGTCTATTTGGGCTTGCTAGACAAGATAGAGGTTAGTGCATGAGTTAGACAATCCAATCACATGAAATAAACAAGTAAATAAATTTAAAACAACTAAGGAAATAAAACTAGAATGCATAAGAAACTTTGAACCAAAATCAGTCAACCAAATTACCAAGATTATGCCAGCAATGGATAACTATATTAGTTGGCAAAACACCGTAGAGAAAGGAGGACTTATGAATCCCCTCTTCCTCCTTTAGAGGGCTCTTGAGTTCCCTAATGGAGAGATCTTCTTATAATGGTAAACAATAAAGCAAAAGATGAAGAAATCAAAGCCTATTCCCTCAAGAGGTGAGTGGAATGGCCTATTGGAATGTTGTTAGAATGCTCCAAGGAGAAAAGAGGATTCTAAAGGGAGGATTGAGGTAGCATAACAATACTATGGAAATATTAAATTCTTAGTGCACCCATGGCCTCCATTTATATCATGTCTTCAAGGCATTATTCAACTGGCTCTTGGTGTGAAAAAGGGGCCCTTTAGGGCACCCTTTGGTCCTTAACCAACCCCCCATTCGAATTCATCTCAGATCTGAGGGTCAAATCAAGTTGGGAGTTGGTCCATAAGTGGTTGAGGGGCTGACAAGAACCATAAATGCACCATTCATAGGAGTGCGCAGATTTTCTCATACATAGTCGTGCATATGGTGCATTGTGCGCTCTACGGGCTTCTTTGGCCCACGCATTGTGTGCGTGCTTCCTTTAGTGATTCAGTGCATGTCAATTTTTGCCCAATTGTATATTTTTTTCCTCTTGGAAATTCATTTTGGTGTTGTAGGTGAACTAATAGGTGTTTGGAACTGTTGTATTTCTATAACCATTTGTGTGCAATGTTGCGGATGAAATTTCAGTGATAATAGATGCCCCCTGATGTCTGAGGTTAGGAGCATACGTATAGCCGAAATAAATCAATGTTTCTTCTACTGAGACTGCCATTGTAAGGAATATTGATGATAGGAACTACAAGAGTGATCCGTCGGAGGGAGAAGGGAAACTGTGGGACCCAAACCTTTCTCTAAGGAGAGAAAGAAAATATGTATACAAACGAGGCAGGAAAGCCCCATGCTCGTGTTATGTAACTTAAAATGGAAGACAATAACTGAAGTTGTATGTTGATGTAGATAACTGCAGTGCCCTCTGGGGCAGTTTGATAATGGCAGATAACAATTCTAATGGTGAACATACTCTAAAAAGAGGCGAGGACGCCTGTAAAAAGTGTCAATGACCCGTAGGCATTGATGGGCTAACAAAGTCAGAGGTCATCGGCTGGTATAAAACAACTGCAATAGTCATGTATTAACATGATATTTTTTTGAATTTGAATGTTTATGGGGGCCAACGACATCAAAGAGCAATGATGGTTCTCTCTATGTCATATGAGACTCCTCATTGTAAAGGTGATGAGAGTCAAGATACTGTCACTCTTCTAGAAACTGTGTTGATGTCAATAGACAGGGAGATGTGACTTCAAGAAGCAAAGGGATTCATTAAATCCATGGAAATAAGATCAGGAACTGATAGGGAACATGGATGAATTCAAGAGGCGGTGAGATTCAAGAATTCCCTTGGTTGGGGGTATGTTTGAAGGGTGATTGGCAGCAACCGTAAAAATGTATCTAGTGTCAAGGGGACAACTAGACATGGGGTTAAATTGTGCCAGAGGCGTGACAAAGTTGAAAAAATCAGAGATTAGGGGTACAGGGACTGTCAGATACTCGGGGTTTATGGACGATGTCAGATAGTGGATTCCCCAACCAAGGGCGACATGGGTTGTGTGGCCAGAAAAATAAGGTCGTCAAGGGTGATGACAAAAAGCTAAGTAAATGCTAGAAACAAAGGATTTTTACAATTACCAAATAAATAAAGAATAATTTGGGATGAGTGTACAGATACAGAAATAGGTGCCCCAGTGCGAGGTGGCTTGGCTTGTGATGGATCAAACTGTGTGGAGAACTGGTGGAGGGTGGGGGCCCCATGGGTGGGTTTCTACATGAGGTAAATGAATGGAGGGCAATCTGCAAATGGGAAAATTGATTGTGGATGAAATGGATGGTTAATGACACTGAGGAGGTGCAGTCAAAATAGAACCATTGGGTAATAACTTGGAGTGAATGAAGGAACAGGAACCCTTTCAAGAACTAGAATATAATAGAAGAGTAATACAATAGAAATTTAGAAGAAGGAAAAATAAGAGAATAATAGAGAAATTGAATTATCATTAACCTCTAAAAGAATAATAATCATCCAAGGATGAATGAATAATCCATTACAATACAATGCAATTGAATGCAATATATAAGAATTATTCATGCAACTATGATAGGCTTAACTACATGCAAAGTGGAGTGAACTATCTGATGCATGCAATGTAGAGTGAACTATCTCACGCATGCAAAAAAAAATGAGTATGCATGTGAGAGAAAGTTATGCATGTACACCAACAAAAACTCTTCAAATCCAACATTTATCCTTTCAAACACATTATTAGTGGAAGGATAATACAAATGATATGCCTTGTAAGTTTCATTGTAGCCCACTATAATGTAGTGTTGGATCTTAGCTTGTAACTTGATGTGCTTTTATTTGGGAATATGGACTCATGCACAAGATCCAAAGATTTTAAAATGCACAGTAGAGGGGTTGTGACCATATAATTTCTCAAAAGGATTCACATGTCGAACATCTTGAGTAGGAATACGATCAATGATATGAGTTGCACAAAATATTCTTCTCCTCAGTTTGACTAGTTGAGTGGAGTCTAAATGTTGCATTGTTTTTGTCACCATGCAACATTGGGATCATCACCAACTAATGAGAATTAGCCTTGGTATCATCACCAGAATAGATAATTACCCATGATTCCCTAATCTCCTTCTCACTTCACTCTGTTTCAGTCAATTAACTGAAGATTGGTAGACTAGTTAACTCAGCTAGGTGGCAGTTCATTCCCGTAACTTCTCGAGAGACTAGACTAGGTGGAAGTTCACTCCCGTAACTGTTGGTGTGTGTCCAGATCACTCTAGACCACCACTTTGGTGCATTTTCTTCACCTCCAGTGCACATTGGTTGAGTTATACAAAGTATATCATGTGTAAATTATTTCATTTATTCATTACGGTTAATGAGAATTCTTCCATTCTTTCTCTCTTGCTTCTTCTTTCTCAATTTCTCTCTGCAAATGTGTGTGGTATTTTCTAGATAGATCTATTATGTGTAGGTTCAAAACATTTACATGGTATCAGAGCTGATGGACTGCTAAGAAAAGATACACCAAATTATTTTTGCAGGTACCAAAGATTGAAGACATCGGAAAATGGAATTCCCAAAAGAATTCATTCTTACACCATAGAATTACTTTGCATGGAAGGAGAGAGTAATCATGCATATTCAAACCATAGGATTGTACAAGTTAAACTTGAATATAGAGACAAAACTGACATCATCCATAGAAAAATCAAAGTATCTAAATCAAATGGATGAAGCATTCAGAACAATTTGCAGTCTCATCTCTCACGGTCGCTTTTTTCACATATCTTCCTGTAAAACACCCAATGAATCTTGGACCACCTTGGAAGGTATATTTGAAAAATAGGATGAGATGAGGGGACACATGCTCGAGGTGGAATTTCTCACATTGGATCCAAAAATCTTCAACAATCTCCAAGATTTCTTTACAAAATACTGGGATTTACTATCGCAACTCAAAGCTTGCGGGGTTGATAAATATAAGGAGGAGAAACAAATGGTTCTCACCATTCTCTCCAAACTTGGTTTTAAATTATTTGTGTTCGTATCCACATTCCATTCAGTCAAATTCTCCTCTGGAGCCACCTGGAATATGCCTTCTCTTGAGGAATTTATCGAATCCCTAACACAAGAGCAAACCAAGCTCATCAACGTGGGAAAAATCAAATGCCCAAAGGTGCATGCACTTACTATGCAAGATGGAAGCCATCAATATCATAAATATAAATAGAAATACAAAAAGAAATCTCATGCAAATAAGAAGAAGGAAGGGTACTCAAAACCCTTCACCGATGCCTCCGGATCCAAAGGTGGAAAGGGAAGAAAAGGAGAGAAATGCACATACTTCCATAAAGGATTCCATCCAGAATCAGCATGCATGCAAAAAAAATAGATCTATTGACTCAAATACTTCGGCAAATAACCTTGGAGATCGCATCCCCGAGGGTGCCAAGAAGAAGAAGCCAGAAGATCAGAATCCCAAGAAAGGCAATTCTAGCCATGCATTGATTGCCATCAACTCCTCTCCCGATGCTTGGATCATAGATTCATGAGAATCGCATCACATGGATGCCACAAAAATAGCCTATTCTTCATTGGATGCATGCAAAGGTCCTCCTATTCTGATGGGGGACAACTCTCCAATCAAGTTCACCGACAAAGGAAGGATTGAACTCACCAACGGAAGCTTCGAGAATGTGTTGCACATTCCCAAACTTTTCTTCAATCTTCTCTCCATGTATTAGATGACGAATTCCAGCACTGAAAATAAATTCATATTCATACCTAATGTAGTGGACCTCTATGACATGCAAACCAATTCCATGGTTGTTACTGGTGAGGTAAATCATCAATCTAGATTGTATACATTTTATGAATTTATTGAACCAAATTCTGCTTTACTGCTTACCCATGCGGATGAAAGTAGTAGGATATGGCATGAAAGGTTCAGGCATTTGAATTTCATATATAGGAAACAACTTAGCAAGAAACGATTGCTTGATGGTCTACCATACATCCATTTCTCCAAAGGAATATGTGAGGGATGTGTTCTTGGAAAACACCCTCAAGAGAAGTTTGACAAAGGAAAGACTTAGAGAGCTTCCTCTCCTTTAGATCTGATCCATAGTGACCTCATGGGTCCTTTTCCTCATCCATCAATCAGAAAAGAGAGGTGTGTTCTCATTTTTGTTGATGATTTCTCATGTTTCACATGGATTTACTTTCTCAGGCAAAAATCATAGATCTTTCAACACCTCAAAGATTTCAAAGCCCTTATTGAGACACATTCCGGAAATAAAATCAAAGTCCTCCGAACTGATAATGGGGGAGAGTATGTCAAACATGAGATATAGAATCTTTTTCATGAGGCAAGGATTTAGCTGCGACACATAGTTCCCTATACTCCACAGCAAAACAAAGTTGTTGAGCGAAAAAACATATCTCTAAAAGAGATGGAATCTTGCATGCTACATGCAAAATCACTACCACATATACTATGGGCCAAAGCACTCAATTGTGAAACCTACATCCAAAATAGATCTCCCCATAGATATTTCAAGG
>ML778140.1:1006826-1018727 GCA_009831015.1 Picea engelmannii | reverse complement strand
TTTTGGCGCTTCATCTCCTAGGGTTAGGTTTTTGGATGTCTAGGACTTTTGGCATTCCTGATTATTGTAAAAAGGCCTCTAGAGCCTCATTGTAACCATCTTCTTGCGAATGCGAGTAGCTATCACATCTCTTCTCAGAGATAAGCTGCCACCATTCTAGCGAGTCTTTCACTCTGTATTTTTACAGTCTCTGTACATTTCTTTCATTAATAGAAATCGTGTATTACTGTATCTCTGTGTTTATGGTTGCATCTTTGATATATGTATGTTATATTACTGGATATACGCGATATCTCTGTGCATTTCTTTATTATATCTCCTCTCTCATTTCGTGCTGAAAATAATCCGGATCAAGCAACCTCTTGTTGAGTCTTTCTGGGTGTTCAGCGACCCAGTGAAGATCCTTCAGTGGATACTTCCTCCATCTTCAGAACTCAAAGAGTTCTTTTCTTCTCTTCTTGTGCCTACCTGCACACAACCTCAATGCCCACCTAGCAGAGTTTCCCTTTCATAGGACATTCAACAGTTCTGTCTTCCTCTCCTGTGCACCTATGCACCTGCTCAATGCCCACCTGGAAGAGATCTCAGAATCCTCAGTGATTCTGTCTCTCCCTTCTGAACTCACAAAAGAGTTCCTCCAACTACTCCTTGTGCCTGTGCTCAATGCCCACTTGGAAGAGCTCTACAGAATTCACAGTAGAATTCTGTCTGCAACGGTGTCTCTCATACACAGCCTTGCCTCCAAGGTATTCAACAACCTTGAGGTCTTCTCCTGAGTTGTTGACTCCAGCTCTTGTGCCTCAGCACGCCTTTGTCTGAACCCCGCAGTGTTCAGAAGTGCATCGTCTGTGCACAACTCTTATTACCAACAACGTTCTGTCACACCCTCCTGGTGTGAAGCCTCAAAGACCTTCACCTGAAATCACACAAACGCCCTGCAAATGCCTAACATACATACATTCACAGCATATGAAAGAACACACACATACATCCATATAACATAGAATGACATGCAGGAAAAAATGCTTCTGATTCTATTAACAATGGAAAATGCCTGTTTTTACAAGGTGTTCTCGAGCCCTCTCTCTGGCTCTTCTCCTACAACCATTACAACCTACCAAAATGAGATCTGAAAATCTCTTTTACCTGAGGGGGCTCTTTGAGCGCTTCCCTCCAGATTCACCTACCCTATTCAATTACAATAAATGGGCTGTCTAGTCCCGAATCAGATCTAGATCTCAGCCACTACACTTATTAATGGCCTATCTACCTAACGCCTACACAAAGGCACGAATTCTATGGATCACCAGCCTACAACATTAATTACATTCAATTTCAAATTCAAATGAGGCTGCGCCTCCCTCTTAGCTTTGAATGCATGCGCTCGGTGTGGCTGGCTGGCTGGCTGGATGACGTGGAGAGATGCTCCTGCATCAAATTCCTCAGCTGCAAAATCATGAGCTCCTGCTCATGCGCTTCCCCTCTAAGCAGTTGGAAATCCTCCTAGATCCCAAACAAATATCTGGAGCTTCCCATCTGCTCCATTTTGCTGCTACTGCTGCGCCGCTGCTGCTGCTTCTCTTCTGCCCAGCTGCTCCTTGTTGGCAGTTCTTGCTGATTGGATCATCAGCTCCATGATCTCTTTGATCACTGCATCCAGCTGCTCCAATGGTTGGTTCTGCTCATGCAGTCTCCTTAGCTGCAAATATTTTTGGCACATGAGAAGATCACCATGATCCCCCATGCCTCCTTCATCCGTTTCCAACTTCACCTGTTGGATCTGCATGCCCTGCACTTTTACCCTCTCTTCTAGGGCTTCTATCTGTTCCCACAGATCAACAAAGAAAATGTTGTCTGCCTCTTCTTCCTCTGCTTCTGCAACCTCCCCTGTTGCAGTCTTTTCAGCTTCCTTGCTGAAAATATTGAGCCATTCCTCAGAATTCTCATCATCCTCTTCTGCTTACTTTGCTGTTAGCTTCATTGCTACAGCTTCCTCAGCTTCCTGGCTCAATTCATTGAGCCATTCCTTAGAACACTCATTCTCTTCTCCCATTTGGGCAGCTTCTAAAGTCTGCTCTAATTCTTCCTTGACAGTCTCAGCTGACTGTTCTTCTACTGTTGCTGCTCCTGCAACACAAATTTTTGCCTCCTCTAGGGCAAGTGGTAGGAATACTTTGATTCCCCCAATCATCATAAGGCTCCTCAAATTGTCCTACTCTGTCAGTTGCATCTGCTGATCTAAATCCATCTTTGAGCTCACCTGCTCTGTCAGCTCCTTTGGCTGATTCCAATTCACCTGCTCATCCCTGCCCACCTGAAAATATGGGATGTCTCCACTGCTCTCTTGGCAGACTATGAGATCAACCGATCCCATCTTCATCAGTACTCCTTGCTGAATTGAACTCACCTTCGAGTCCACGAGACTTTCAGCTAGTCCCGCATTCTCATATCTGCTCACCTGATAGTCTGATATGCTTTCACTGCCCTCCTGGTAGTCTTCGAGATCCCGCAACGATCTCCTTTCATTGCCCAACTGGCAATGTGAAATTCCCTGGCTGTGATCTTGACAGTCCGTGAGATCCTCAACTGATCTCAACTCATTCTCTTCACCGAGAAATTTTCCATTTTCTGGTTCACATACCTGAACCATCTTCTCCTTATCCTACCATATCTTCAACTCGAGCCTCACCAATTCTCTCTTTATATATGCAAGCTCTTCATCCATGTCCTCTTGGCTCCATAGCTCTCTCCTCCCAGCACACCTACGGCCTTCAGTAGCCATCTTGCTGCCTCTGTTTTCCTTCCTGGCAAATCTGCTACTGTCACCCTGCATCTTGAGTGTGTCCAGCTTCATCTTACAGTCCTGCTGACTGTCTATGGACTTCTGCCTACCTACAAACAAGTCCTTACAGAGTCCTCCAGCGCTCTGTCTTCCTCTTGCCTCTTCTGTCTGCAATATATAAACAGAATCCCGCTCTGATACCACTTGATGTGTGTATCAGAGTGTTCTCCTCCTCTTTCTCCCTCTGTCTGAAGTATACAAACAGAGACTAGCTCTGATACCACCTGATGCAGTAGAGAGGGCACACGACCGCACCCCCGTCGCGCTCTCCCAATCTCAAGATTGATCACAATCCCTTTCTGATCCGAAGCAGCTCTTTAGATCCCCTGCTGGAATCCTCTGCCAAAACTCGATCCACAGGTCCTTTAATTCCCTTCACGGCCTTCTGCACTTTACCGTGACTTTTCCCCGACTCAATATCATGGTTCGGGGTTTCGAGCTTTCTACTATCGAGAGTCACTATCCTCTCAATTCCCTGACCACTGATGGGACAATTTGCCGACGTGCCCCTTTTCTTCAGCCCCTCCTATCTGTGCTGCTGGTCCATGTGACCTGCCTTCATATGACCACAGTCATAGGTTCCTATCGGGGTTTCGGGTTTTCCTATGTTAAAATGTAATGGTCCTTAGGACTCACGATTCCTCGAATCTCGACCCGCCCTTCATGCGTTAGCTCTCCTAGCTAGCTCCTAGCCAATATAACCATTATCCCCATGACCATAGTCTTGTCTCTCGTCGGGGCTACAGGGTTTCAAATGTCAAAGAGCATTTTCTCGTGGGATTCCCGATTCCTCGAATCCCAACTCTCTAATCTGGTGACAGCTGGCCCCTCACGATGGCACTATCCTCCTCCTCTGCTGTGATGACAACTGGCTCCCACTCATCGGGGTATCACGTTTCGTGATTCCAAAGTGCACAAACAACTTGTCATCGGGATCGTCGATATCCTGATGAACTAAACACCAATGGACAACTTTCCTTGTCTGGACTTTTCCCGATGACGCTTATCGCTGCCACGCGTCCTTCTAGATGGACGGTCCCGATTCCTCCGGGATTTCGAGACTTATGATGTCCCAATTCTCACGACCTCGAGAATCCCGATTTCTCAAGTGCCGATATCCCAATGGTTCCACTCCTTATCGGGATTTCTCTTCCTGTCTATGAGGACTTGACTGCCTCGCGACTTTTGCAGATTTGACGACTGTCGGTGATCCTGAGCCAGATCTAACGGCTCATATCGGTTCTCCTTCCCTGCGCTCCTCTGGCTTCTCCTTGGACACGAACACCAAAGGTCGAGATCTAAGTCCCAGCCGATCTGACGGCTACTGCTGCTCTCTCCTGAGATCCTGTGCTTTCTTCCCAATCTTGGGAGAATTTCCAATTCCTCAAAGGCGTCGACCTTTGCTTCTTTTCTCCTCTCTGCGAACTCTTCAACTCTGAGCTTCGCTGCATGTATAAAAACGCTGTCCCTCTTGAGCTTTGGGAACTTTGAACTCTCCAAAGAGTTCTTCAGCCTCTACGCCCTTTGCAGCCCGACTTTGTGCGTGAAAGCACTCACCCTCCTGAGCTTTTGCCCTCGAATCCCCAAGGGATTCTATCCTTTCTTTCTTCTCCCACTGATGGGGAATATAATGCCTTCCTGGCTTCCTGCTTAAGCAACCACTTGCTGAGTCTTTCTGGGTGTTCAACAACCCAGTGAAGATCCTTCAGTGGATACTTCCTCCAGCTTCAGAACTCAAAGAGTTCTTTTCTTCTCTTCTTGTGCCTACCTGCACACAACCTCAATGCCCACCTAGCAGAGTTTCCCTTTCACAGGACGTTCAACAGTTTTGTCTTCCTCTCCTGTGCACCTATGCACCTGCTCAATGCCCACCTGGCAGAGCTCTCAAAATCCTCAGTGGTTCTGTCTCTCCCTTCTGAACTCACAACAGAGTTCCTCCAACTGCTCCTTGTGCCTGTTCTCAATGCCCACTTGGCAGAGCTCTACAGAATTCACAACAGAATTCTGTCTGCAACAGTGTCTCTCATACACAGCCTTGCCTCCAAGGTCTTCACCAACCTTGAGGTCTTCTCCTGAGTTGTTGACTCTAGCTCTTGTGCCTCAGCACACCTTTGTCTGAACCCCGCAGTGTTCAGAAGTGCATCCTCTATGCATGGCTCTCAGAACCCGCAGCGTTCTGTCACACCCTCCTGGTGTGAAGCCTCAAAGACCTTCACCTGAAATCACACTAACTCCCTACAAATGCCTAGCATACATACATTCACATCATATGAAAGAACACACACAGACATCCATATAACACAGAATGACATGTAGGAAAAACTGCTTCTGATTCTATTAACAATGGCAAATGCCTGTTTGTACAAGGTGTTCTCGAGCCCTCTCTCTGGTTCTTCTCCTACAACCATTACAACCTACCAAAATGAGATCTGAAAATCTCTTTTACCTGAGGGGGCTCTTTGAGCACTTCCCTCTAGACTCACCTACCCTATTCAATTACAATAAATGGGTTGTCTAGTCCCGAATCGGATCTAGATCTCAACCACTACACATATTAATGGCCTATCTACCTAACACCTGCACAAAGGCACGACTTCTATGGCTCATTAGCCTACAACATTAATTACATTCAATTTCAAATTCAAATGAGGCTGCGCCTCCCTCTTAGCTTTGAATGCATGCGCTCGGCGTGGCTGGCTGGCTGGCTGACTGACGTGGAGAGATGCTCCTGCATCAGTTTTCGTATCTCATGCGGGCTTTGACTTCTCTTCGTATGTCGTCAGTCCACCTGAATAGTTGCGGGTCCATGTTGCAGCTTCCTCTGTATATCAGATAAGCTCTGCAACAAGACTGCATTAAGTTTTGTTTGTTTTTCTTTCTCTTTTATCAATTTCTCGTTGTCGGCCTTGCAACTCTGTAATTAGGCCATGAGGCTCTTTACAATTTCAGCCAAATCTGGAGGGGTTTCCACCGCCCTCATTTTTTTATATTCTTCATCTCTATTGTGGGATCCATCCCTCACATCATGACGCATCACCATCCTTTATACTTGTAGTTTTCCCACGATTTGTTGATTGCTTGAGTGCTGACAAAACACTTACTCTTAGCCAACAGTCTATTAGTTTATGAATAACACAGAGCTCATATTTCTTAAATACATACACGTAGTAGAAAGTTTCATTCTTTTCTTCAGTAAAAGTTTAACCAAACTCTTTAAGAAAGAGGTAAGATAGGGTGTCACCCTTAAAATTTTTTTCAATATGATTTTTTTTACGCGACTCATCCACGAGCCCAAGTAGGCCAAGTGTTGTAACCATTCTCTAATACCAATTTGTAACACACCCAACCCATGATTATCTTTCCTAGGGATGGGGCATCAAAATTTCGATCTCCTTAACATCTCAAATCCTCTGTTCGAGGTCTTCATCCTCTTCTACTTACCCATAGCGTTCTAATGACTTCTACCAAGCTCAAATCCGATCTTTGGGTTGCAAGTTATGGCTTCCCAAAGTTATTCGGGTGTTCTTCCCTCATGCTGCATCCAATTCTTCTGGAGGAACAATCCTCTGAAACCACAGAAACAAGATCAACGGTCCTTGTTCCTCACTGGGATCTACGACTTAGTCTCTTCCTTCATAAATTCGGGCTTCGACCGAATCCGCATGCACACTCCATAAATCCTTCGAAGTGGCTTTATAATGGAGTGAATCTCTGTCCACCACGTGTCCTCTTGCAAATCAACGGTCCACGCTCTCCTTTAAGATAAATGACCCATAGAAATTTTGGGCTACGACACTTCGAGAAATTCCAAACAACCACCACGTGAATCCTCTGGAGTGGAAAATCTCTGAAGTTCATAATCCAATGCCATGTTTCCTCAGAGAATTGATGACTCTGATTCACTTCGGGACTCCAGGCTTCGACAGTCCCCGAGTCTTCACGCACGCAAAACTCAGGAGTGAAAGTCCTTTTGGATTTTTGGATCTTCTCACACGAATCCTCCTCTATTCAATGGTCACGATTGACTCTGGTGCTTCGGCCTTCAGGAGTTCTCAATCCATGCGACCCCAAATCCTCTGGATTCCCAAAATCCCGGACTCCCGGAGATCTAGTCACTTCACCAACCACTTTGGCTAGGCAGGCACGTACCAGGAACTGACACGTAGGAGGAGTCAGGGTGACATGTGTCACATTCCAAAGGGTCTATAGGGTATGTGATATGCATGAATCTGGGTGACACGTGGCACATCAAACTAGGGTCCACATCACCCTGGGTGATGTCACTGCGCCATGTCACTCCGCACTGACAACCTTATAACATCCCTTAGATCTCTGGTTCAAGATCCGACCACGTAGATCCATAGATATACGACTCTCTTTTGCTTCGTAACTTTGATGTTTGGGGAGTTTGATGCTATAAGATCTCCATTCTCTTGAAGTGGAACTTCGCCGAAGTCGTCTTGGTGTACATCCAATGGCTGAGGGAACCACTGAACATTCTCGATCGGTGGCTCGTGCTACTTCGTGATAGGGAGTTGGATCCTGGTTTAGTCGGTAAGACAGGTTCATATAACCACTAGGGAAACCATCCATTGTCGTTCAACTTGCCAGTAACCAAAACTTTCAGTTACCTTCAACTAATTGATGACTAGTAGGGTCGACAACACCTCGAAGTCCCGGACCTCCGTACCTCTGAAGCCAAAAAGACTTAGCTCCCTTAGGATTAGCCTAAGGTTCCTAGGTGTTGGTCATATGGGTGATCCTGAACAGATCTCATTCGATCGTCTTCCAAACGAAAGGATCATCCCTTTTGAGACTCAAATCTCGCTATCCTTCGTGAGATTCATCATGAAATTGTTAAGGACTTGGGAAGGATATCCTGATCGCACAACAAGGAGTCTGTAGAAGATAGCCTCTTTAGACGGATAGGGCCAAATTGATGCAATACTTTCTATCTCGGTAGTCCTACAAGTTTATGTCCCAAGACACGTTGAAGGCTAAGTTGGGGCATATAGATGATCAACCAGAAGAATTAGTTCACAAGAAGATAAATGCATACACATAGCTTGACCATTTCAATACAAAAACTATTTATAGATAAATAAATACATGTATTCATCCATTATTCCATTTCAATGTACAAAGTATGAAAACACTTATCAGAACTAGAAGTTGTGATGTGACTGCTGAAAGGGGTCCCCGTTTCCGCCCATCCATAGGCTCAGTCACTCCTAACGGATTTACCACTGCCCCCCTGTAACACACCCACTATCAAAATTTAAAATTTTTGGGTTAATCTCCCACAATTGAGAAATCCCCAGAAGCCTACATTAGCGAAATGCCGAATCCCTGGTTCAATATCGGGATTCGGGGTTGCTTCTATCGGGGTTTTGACACCCATGATGTCTTGACAACTTCAATCACCGATCACCGATCACTTATTCACTTCTTGGTTTCCTCAGCCCCACTTAGCTAAGCCTTGGATCCACATGACCGGTTCCTATATGACCATCCGACAGCTTCTCGTCAGGGTTTCGGAGTTTGTGGTGCCGAGGTGCACATGTACTCGGAACTCCCGATCCTCCGATCCCCAATGTGCTCTTAGCGCATTGGCTTTCCGGGCTAAGTCCTGGTCAATACGACCACGACGTTCACAAGACCACAGTCTTAATGCTTGTCGGGGTTTGGCGCCTCTCAATGTCATGGCGCACAAGTCCCCTGGACTCTCGACGCCCCTTTTACACTGGCTAGCCCCTTTGGCTATACCATGGTCCATATGACCGCTTATCATATGACTACAGCCGTATAATCCTCCATCGGGGTTTCGTCATTTGTGATGACCCAAAACACATGTACCCGGGACTCGCGATATCCCGATTCCCGATTCTCTCCGGATGCTCGACACGTGTCCCTTGGATCAACGACCTATGATGGTGTCGGAAATTCGCATATCGTGGTTTCGCAATACAGGGATTTCATGTCCTTGAAATCCCCGATACACCGATTCCCGAAATGCTGATGGGGTCTACCACCGACGGTTCTAGATGGTTGCCATCTGTCCCCCAGAGGGATGGTCGTGATTGTATCGGGAAATCGCGAATCGCGATTGCATTGTGCAAGAGTTTCATGACCCTTGAAACTCTGATATGCCGAACTCCGACTTTCTAGGATCTCTCGCCACGCGTCCTCGCTGATGGACAGCTCAGATCCTATCGGGAAATCGCGGATCGCGATTTCCTGTTGCACAATTTCCTTACCGTTGAAAACTCTGATGAACAAAACACCGACGACGCCCGATCCTTTGCCACCTGTCCTCGCAGACGGACGGCCCGGATTGATTCTCGGGGTTTCGGGACTTATGATGTCCTGGTTCTTGTGGCCTCGATAAATCCGATTTCCCGATCCCCGACTTTCGTCCGATCTCTGACACCTGTCCCGTGTGAACGGACGGCTCAGATCTTATCGGTAAATCGCGGATCGCGACTTCCTATTGCAACGGTTCTACACTCCTAAATTCTCTGATGGGAGAAATCTCGACGACTCCCCGAAACGCTGACATGTGTCCGGCCGAGATCAATGGTTAGGATCTGTTCCTCTGCACACTAAAGTTTAACTCCGGCGCATCTTCTCGAAATCTGACGGTTGTCGGGACTATGATCTAAGATCCGACGGTTCAGGTCATTTCTCACATGCCTACTCCTGCGTTTAACCCCTGTGCAGCTTCTCCGGATCCAATAGCTGACGGGTAATTGGACCGAGATCTAACGGTCTAGATTCGTTCGTTTGGATCTTGGGGTTTACGATCCCAATTTCTCGTTGCTCACGATGAGGGCGGAAAAGGGGCAAGGTGTGTAACGATTGCGTTACTGTCGTCAATCTAATGGTCGTGAATGACTATGGATCCTCCAACGAGATCTCATCCGTCGACTTGTCACTCCTCATAACACTACTATCTTGGAACCTTAATAGAATCGTTCCTCCTCGTGCGGGGTTGATAAGGCCTGTGCATCCGAGTCCTTATTCTGGGTTCTTAGTGAACCTTTCCGAGGAGGGAATCTCTGTGAAGAGATCCCTACCAGGGCATTCCCGGAAGCAAAGAAAGGGAAACAACTTCCCGAGAACGGCTGGGCGTGGTTAGCTTCATTTCATCAACGAAATTCTTGCATGGTTTACTCGGTGTTAAGTATATATCAACTCATTCATATCAAGCTCTACGCGGACATTCTCATGCTGAAAATGTTTACAACTTCACGGTTCTATGAGCTAACATCTATTACATATTAACAATTATTGCATGGACAATTCCTTCACAGGAAACACTTACAATCCCACAAGTTCATGAACATATGTGACAGCATATAAATTTCATAGGAAATATGAACAAAATACTTATCAAAAATACTTCAGCAATGGAAGCAACTACTGAGAGGGGTGCTCGTTTCCACCCAACCGTAGGCGTAGCGAATCCTACTGGATTTACCACTAGCCACCCCCGAGATGAGACCATGATGTCCTGAGACCTGCGTCTCTCTGTCTGCCAGTGCCCAGGAGAGAAGGTTGCAATCCTCCCTCTCTGCGATCACTCACTCTGCGTAAAATTGTCAGAGTTCCCCTCGCGTCTGCCCCCCTCAAATCGTTTCAGCCATACGCCTTATCCTCTCCCGAGGTTGGGTGTTGCACGATTTCCCTCGCACTGATCAGGCCTGACGTCCCTACGGATGGGCGGTTCACCATCCCATCCCTCATCAAGCCATACGCCTACCAGTCAGCGAGCCATTAATTTTTAGGGCCAGCGAGCCGCTTTTGGTTCTCTGGGCCAGTGGAGTCCAAATACGGTATTTCATTCTTGGTGGAAGTTAACGCCCCTTTTTCAGGTGCCCTCCACCATCATCGTGGTCTCTTTTCTGCACATCCCCTCTCAACAGTTTTGTAATATAAATTCATAATGTTATTTACATTTATCGACCTTCTTCATAAGGTCCCTTCACATCATACATTCACATTTTCATCATGCTTTAGCATGGTAATTCCTGTATTAGGATTAATTACAAATTTGATGGAAACAGGGTGTTACAATTCCCTCCCCCTTAAAGGAACACCGTCCTCGGTGTTCTTTCTTAAAACACCTGTCATGCCTTTTTTATCCGGCCACTTCCAACGTCTTGATCTTCTTCATCTTCCTTCAATAATTCCTGGACAACAAGCACATTAATTCACAAAGTTGTGCAAAAAGAAAATGTCTTGCCGATGTCCAAATTTCAAAAGAAAAAGGAAAATTTCATACTCTTAGCACAATACTTATCTGTGCAGTTAGTGGATTTGTATCCGCATGGTAATTCTGTTATCATGCTCATCGTTCTCCCTGACATACTTGTTGGATGCTTAATTCCAACTCAATAGCTCACAAGAGCCATCATAATTTCATCTTTCTTCCCAAGGTTTTTCCCTGCACGGGAAACTACCCATTGTATGCATTATCCCAATAGTTTTCACAATTTAGTAAGGTCTCCTCTTCCTTGCGGTCACTCACCCTCCAGGCTGAGGCTCAGGCATCCCCTTCACTGTTATACAGTCCCTCGGGCGATCCATCTTGCCTTGCCAAGGTTTTCTCGCACATGAAGAATTTTAGAGACTCTATCGAGTCTTACAGTCGAGGCGTCCCTCGTACTTGCTCAGCCGAGGCGTCCCTCCGGCTGATGTTACCTCAACACGAGTTTATTTCAGGTGATCATGACTCATCATAGGGTTTTCATGGCTTAGTAGTAGTCATGTTCATCTCCTTCAGTTTTGACAGCCTTCAATTGTTCTTTTCTGAACATGTATTTTCTTCTCACCTGTATCACAAGTATACAAAATTCATGAGACATCATTATTAATTCTAACTTTCGAAATTGTATTTGCAAACTTGTCACCCAAAGATTTGTCCATTCTCATGATTTGTTTTCATATTTGTTCCGCACAGGAACCCAAATTCATAATTATGGGACTTTCCTCCCCATAATGATTTGGCTCCGCAGGCAATTGGACTTCATTATGGGCTTACTATGCTGCCATATCCA
>ML778140.1:971595-996278 GCA_009831015.1 Picea engelmannii | reverse complement strand
TTATTATTCTTTTAGAGGTTAATGAGAATTCAATTGCTCTATTATTCTCTTATTTTTCCTTCTTCTAAGTTTCTATTGTATTACTCTTCTATTAGATTCTAGTTCTTGAAAGGGTGCAAAAATTTCTACACGGTATAAGAGCAGGCTTGAATCTAAGGAGGAGTAAGAGTTTTTTGCAGGTGGAAGACACATCAAAGAGCACAATAGATAAAATGGATCATCCCTAGTGAATAATCCTCACTCCATTCAACTACTGTGAATGAAGACATGAGTAGTTATTCTCTCGCGGAGTAAAGTCTTGTATAGGATTACAATGGGAACAGAGATTGAACCCAATTTTGTAGTGGAGAAATACAATTGTTTTAATAGGATGGATGAAGCCTTTTGGGTTTTGTGCCTCTCTATTTCTCCTGACCTTCTATTCCACATCAAATCTATTACTAATCCAAATAAATTTTGGACCACATTGGAAAGACTTTTCAGGAAGTAGGATGTGCTTCAAGGTCATCAATTGGAGAATGAGCTCATTACTTTGAGCCCAAGTAACCTCAACACTATTCAAGACTTATACAAAAAATACAAATCATTATTGTTGCAGCTCAAGTTATGTGGTATAGAAAATAATGAAGAGCGTCCCATTCTTTCCATTCTATCAAAACTATGTCTTGAATGCTAAAGTGTTTGTCTCTAGTTTTCATGCTACAAAACTAGCAACGAGATTTGCTTGGAAGATAACTCCCATGGATGATTTTTTTCATGTAAAATCTCCCTACGTCACGACATTAAATAAGTAAGTAAATACAATGGTATATTTTTTTTTAAACAACATCTTGAACAAGTGATACATGACAATACACGTCTATTTTACACATTATTTTCTCATCCGCATCACTTTAAGGCAAGAGTCGAATAACATCAAGTTACTAATAGATCAACATATAATAAGTAGAACAACAAGAATGTCTATCTACCCAACCTACCTTGCAAGGTTAGGACCTTCAAGACACATAATCAATGCTCAAGTCCATAATTCATCCGATTGATATTGACCATTTAAGGTCTCAGGAATGACGACTGTTATGAAGAACAAGGAGGTATCTATTCCCATAACTAATCAATGCCAGACTCATGAATGGAGTAACAGTAAGATACTTAATTATAACGCAATTTAAAACATTCAATTACTCATCATACTAGACAAGGTTTCCTTCTTTTAAAGATCATATCAACAATAATTACTCTACATATAGATAATATACCTTCTCTTATGAATACCATCATATATTTATTGTACATATTATTTCATATGTAAATTAACCAAAATACTAAGTGTAAAGACACACCCAAGTATAACTATTCTATTCATCTAGTCATCATTAGTAATCAATTTAAATGAAAGTAAGTCCTTAATTATAATCACCCCACGAGAAATTTTGATCACTTCAACCAACTTTATAACATCATTAATCATTCAATAGTTTTATTCCATGAAGTGACATAAAGTTTATTATATGTAATAACACCAATTAACTTTAATGCTTAATTGAATTGTCATTACTCTACCTCCCATATAAACCGCCTTTCAAATGTAGCATTGTTTTCATAATTATATTAAACCATTCGTATGAAATTTTTATTTATTAAATACAATAACCAGCCGCTATTAAGTTATGAAAATCCCTGTATGGCGGACAAGTCAACAAAAGAAGTCGTAAAGAACGATTCATCAATTCCTAACAACTTTTACCTACAATAGAACTTATCTCAAAATTAAATCCATTCAATCGACACACTACCAAGATTATTAATTATTTACTTCAGAATAGAATAGAATAGTTTCGGTTATGCCCTTTTATAGGCATGCGTGAAAACTATGGTCGACCACAGTAAATAAAACTTCAGTTATTTAAGAGACGAGTCCAAGGTTGGTAAACACAACATAGATAAAAATAAGAAAGGTCATCAGCGTTTTATCAAAGAATAATCCCGCAAGAATCTCGAACTCACCAGGAAATATTGAAATCAAGATTTTAAAGAAAACGATGGATCAACGCATTTCAATCACCCATCAAGATTTATTGAAAGCTTGTCTGCACATTCATAGTGCACTCAAAATTTAGGACCGTGAGGGTAGTTGAATGGCGACCCATTGCAGAGAATTAAGGTGATGTGATTGAGATGAAGATCTACAAGGGAGTATTCCAGGCACAAGTGTGATAAAATTTTTAAATCATTCGGGTAACCGAGCGACCTATTGAGCACTCAACACACCCTAAATTTTTTTGCAAATTTCTTTCTTTTTGGGTACCACTAATCATTTTTTGAATTAGAGGCAGTATTGTGGGATGGATGAATTTATGTGTTGTTATTGAGTCTTGTTATTGGTTATTCTTTTTGGGCTTGAAGTTATTGATGGATTGATATTTTTTAGTAACCTGGCATGAAAGGCCTAAAATGTACACGGCTTAGACTCTTTCAATGGTGGTTGATAGACAATTTATGGTCTATAATACAGGTCTTTAACATCGCTGATACGTTTTCAGCATCGGTGAAACCCCAGATATAAATCGCAAATGTGGACAACCATAAAAAACCGTCTATCGCCGATCGCTGATACATTTTCGGCATCGGCGAAATCCAAGGGTCGAAATGGTGAAACATTGACCGACACAAATCATTGATCGCCAATCACCGATACATGATTGGCGTCGACAGGATAGGATGTTGTAGTCAAGGTTGTGTGTCTAAAAGAAAATTATCGATGTCGAAAAAGGGGTGTTTCTCACGTAGAGGTCAAAATCAATAGCCACATGTCTTTGCCACGTAAGTAGTCTGTATGACTCAGTCCTTCCCCGGTGTCATATCTATATGTCCGTGTCAACATTTCCACATCAGCACTGTATGGTGGTTTTGGTCAGTGTCAGAACTTTTTCCTAGATGCACCAATGAAACAATGACAAAGTCGACCCGTCGATGCCGATACGCTCGTTTACTATTGGTTGATCCCTAGAATACCGAGCTCCTTGTTCGTAGTTCAAACTTTCACCCGCCTATACCAACAACCCCAATTGACCTACGATGCAACTTATATCCTTGATATCGATTATGCTAGAAAATGCGAAAAGGCCTGGTGACTTGATGGGACACCCCTAGCTGAGGTAAGACAGATTTATGTGTTTTGGTAAACAAATTAAATTTCCGCGCAACCAACACCACAATATTGCGCATCGACCAACCGTTGGAATTTGAATTCATAGATGAAATGCGAAAACCCGCTCTTGCGCCACCAACCTGCATTGCATTTAATCCTAATCATGGTGCAAATTCTATAATAGATTGCATATATCACATTTTCACTCTAGAATTTATGACTTGATGCAACAAGGTAAGTATACGTTTTGTTTAAATTTACAAGGTCATACCCAAACATGTTATTTTGTTCGAAAATCGCTTATTCCCTGAATCCAACGAAGGAGAAAGAGAAAGCATCGAGGAGGTCACAACTCTCTCTCTGACTTTGATTACCAGTAAGACCACGTTAATTTCTTGCAAGCAAGAGGTAAGCATCATCTTTGTCACTTATGCACTTGCAATTGCGTCAATGAATCTTGTCGAGGATGGTTGGATGCTCACTATAATATTCTTGTATTTTCTGCAAAAAATACCTCCAAGAAATCCAACGACCAGGCTCTCACCAAGAATGCCCAAAAGGAAAGGAGCAGAGGTCGGTGAAGGATCTTCACCAGGCGCTACAAGGGATCTTGATTTTTCCTCAAAAGCGGAACCAATTATCTGCACATCTAACAAAAAGGAGTTTTCCCAGCCTCCGACGTTCGACGACATAGAGGCAAGCACTGAATCTAAAGTGGTTCTCCCGCATTGGGGAGATCTATTTAACAGGATCAACCAGAAAGATTACCCAAAGTTATACCAAACAGTGATCCGAATGTCAGGATCTTGTATGACCAGGTATTCCCAAACATTAGGCGATCATGCCTACACATGGTGGCCCGAGAACCCTGGTTTTTCCCTGCATCAAAACCCTAGGATGGATAATTGACCACACAGACGCGACAAAATGCATAGTCAATAATTAAAATGGCGAATGTGTTGGTGTTTTTCTTCTAATAGAGGTCCAAAAATACTACAAGCTCAGAGACCTAGAGGAAAGACTAAATACAATGTTTGTAGTCAAATTTTATGAGTTTCATGACATTAGCAGGTTAATGGCCTCATGGTGGAAAGAAGACAAGAAATTCACAAACAGGAGCAACGGCTAGTACGACACGGTAAACCTTAGAGAGCCGTATATTTATCTAATGGATTTGATCTGCCGATTATATGGGGAAAAATATTTTTCCAAGTTTTCGGAAGCATGGATGCGCCTGGAATATGCTGTGGCGATCTCCGAGAGAAACTTCAACTAGGAAGCCATCATTTCCAAACAATTAAGCACTAACATCTTGCAAGATGAGAAACTTAAGGATGGAGAAACGCCAAGTTTTCACATGGTGTCATACCTATTGGACATGCTCTGCGCAAGGAACATTTTCGCAAGCATCAAGTTGAGATGGCATGTTGTGAAGTTACCCGTACATGTTTATTTTAGCATTCTGTGGGAGAATAGGTACAACAGATCTTAGGCCCTGATATGTGATGAGTTCATAGCCCGAGTACATTTCATTATATTTAGAAAAGAATATTCAAGGCTTACAACGACAGCCAAAAATATGGTTTCAAAAGTAGGCCACTAGTATTTTCAAGAAACCAACACTTATATCAGAGTGTTCGGGGCTACTGGTGTGCCACACTTACTCCCCATTCATGTCTTGTACCAACTCAATGTAGGAGAAATGTTTTACTAGACCATTCTGCAAGGCTATAATGCCACTTTAGTGAAGGACAATGTTGGCCCTTGACCAAGTTTTGGGAGATCCTTGGTCAGGTTTGACCTATTTTGGGACTTCGACAGCCTGTCAAAGGAGGAGCGCAAGACGAAGCAGAGATTGTGGGATCTCGACCCCTTTTTGCATCCTTTTTGGGATTTGGGATTATGTAATAGGTATGGGATGCCAGCCCATGGGTTTACCCATGTTTAGGTCTATTTTGTAAAAGTATAAAGAGATGTCTAGGGAATGTAAGGAAAGAGATATATATGCATATCTATGTGATATTTGGCTAAGTGATAAGTAAGGATTGTGGATGCTTTGTGTATACTATGTGGGACTTTCAAAGTTACGTGCAAGTAATTATAAGAAGGCTTGGTGTTGTACCCTAGCTAGAAGAAGGAGGATCTGGCGGAGTGCACGCAGATCTCCTGTCTTCTGCGGAGTAGGATTTTGATGCTATGTGCCTGTAAGAAGCTTGACAAAAATAATAAAGAAGAAGAGTTGGTGGACGTAACCCCAGGTGTTGGAGCCGCCTTTTTCAACTGGTTTAAATATATTTTTTTAAGTCAAATGTTGATTTTTGAGTTCTTTTTCGCTTCGTGACATTTACCTACTGAAAATCTCAGTAGTCTCGACATGCGAAATAGGGAAGGATGTTATGTTTCATAAGTTACCACTTTTTATCGTTAAACGCAAGTTTTAACTTTTTGCACCTCAGAATATTTCTCTTTGGGAGTTACAAGTCATAATATTTACAAGCCTCGATGTGCGAGGTCACGAAAAGTTTTAAAAAAGCTTACCTCAGGTGAAAGCCAAGAGTAAAATTCTTTAAACCCCGGTCAAGTGCTGTCAGGATTTCGCCTCTCGATGTTCACTCTCTCCTAAAACATTACCGTCATAACTCCGAAAGATGAAGCCATGAAACTTTTACATAAGTAACCCGGGTTAGTGTCAGGGGTGATTAGTTTTGACCATGGTTAAAGTCTCTCGGGATTTCGCGACTCGACATACTTTCCTTCCGGAAGTTATACCTTCGAAACCCCGAGTGGTGAAGTTGCGATATTGTTCAGACATAATTAATTAAAACACTTAATCCGATTTACCTTTTGGTTTAAATAAATCACATCATAATGATCTCGGGATTTCGTGACTCGACTCGTGCTCCTCCCAGAAACTATACTCTCGAAGCCTCGAGCTGTGAAGTCGCGATATAAATTAAAACATGATTAATTAAACACTTAATCCTGGTTACATCCTTGCTTAACTAAATCTAATCATCGTGATCTCGGGTTTTAGAGGCTCGAAAGGCTAGAGTGAAAACTCCTGATATGGCGAATGCCGAAAGGTTGATTAAATTTTAAGTAAGCTTAATCAAAAAAGCTAAGCCAACTTAATCAGTGTTCAATACAAATAAGAATATGCACAGTCTATGAGGTAATTTTAAATTTCCTTGCGCCAACTTGTGTCACGAACCGTCAAAATTTATGGCATTAATTGGAAATGAGGCGAAATGACAAGTAAGGATAGGGTTTTTATTGCTAAATCTGTCTCTAAATATGATTTGACCGTTATGTTCATAAAGACACCAAGATTTTAAATGATCAAAGATATAGATCTTTTTCCTTTCTATTCTATTCATAAATCTCATTTCTATCCCACGCAGATAAGTTTTTCTCAGCAAACTGATCTCTGTATGTATACACATTTTTATTACGGGATGTCAGGCTGCAATATTAACGATTTTAATGACCTGAAACACTAAATTGTCAAACCAGGGTAAGTAAACTTCGAGCTGCTACACCGTATGTGCGGGTAAGATTCTAATCCCTACTTAAAAACTATCTTAAGAAGAAAACACAGACTCACTCTGAGAACTTGAATCCTAACGACTATCCTGAAACTTAGCATCTCCTATTTAATTCATCAACAGAAAACAGTCCTATGCTTGAATGCTGGTGCTTCTATTCCTACTCAAAAGTGTGATTTCACAAGACTAGTCTACCGCTACTCTTAATCATCTATCATCACCATTTCTATTTAAGTCATGCCAGAAAGAGTATTTCCTAGAATGCATTTAAACTGAACATAAAAAATGAATCTAAATCTATCCACAGGAAAACAGAGAAACACCCTACTTACCCTACTGGTACCGGAAGCTTCCTCTAAGTTAATTGCAACCTAACTATTCTAATTAAGCAGGGTAACTATCTATCTAACAAAGTGAAGTTCATTCAAACTCTAAGTTATGCTTGAATTGAAAACTAGAAACCAATCAAACCGAGTTCATGCACTAAACCCTACAGGAATCAGTCATGCATTCAATACTTATCAACATAAAAGATATCAGTTATGCTGGAACGAATCAGTTGAAGAATAAATAAACACGATTTTGAACGAGTTAATTCTGAAACTTTAAACTATCATGTAAGCAAACACTAACGCACTGAAATAACTAAATCTATGACAGAGTAAAGCAACGACTTGCACCTGTTTGGCGGGCCCAACCAAACGGCACAAACGCTATAAGGAATAACCAGAACCAACTATATCATTCTATGCAATCACTATGTATACTTCACGTTCCATCCACAGAGAAATAGCTCAAATCGTATAACAGTGGAATAACATAACGCAAGATAGGCTATATTCAGAAATGTATTTCAGAACATAGCATAATCCAACCGTCTCTTAGGAGCGACCTCCTGGTTATATATATATCCTTTTTCATAACAGTCTAAAGCAAAATACATAAAAACAAACGGATCCCCCCGATCCGAAAATAGCTTGGAATCAAGTTTAAAACGGTCTTCACATCTTTGTGACACGTAGTGTCACGAAGTGTGAACGATGAAGAATTAACGACTCAGTTTTATCATTATGCCTTCTATCATCCTGTGAGCGATGACTCCAGCTGTCATGTGAATCTCGCTGTCTCCCCTTCTGACCATAACGCGCATATCTTGAGAGGCTTCATTAGTATCTCCACGGGGTACGAGCTGGTACCTGGTACTGGCAAATCCTGTAAATAGAAATAGTACCAATTAGTTTCAATATCAATTTAAAGCATCAAAATGCATAAAAATAACTTGAAACATAAAGATACCTTGAGTAACCCCATTGAGTGGTAAAGAGATATTAACTGTGTCAAAACAGAGCTAGAAGGGGTGGTACTGGGTATGGAAATGGAGGTCTTTGTGATATAATATAGGCAAAAAAACATGATCAAAACTGGAGACCAACAGGGGAGCTAAGTCACAATCTTCTGTCATGGCCTCGCGAAAAGCGTCCAAGACAAGTGCCGAGATTTCGGGACAAGGCTATGATAATGTTTCGAATACTTCACCTCGAAGCGTTGATTCTGTACGAACCTGGTCATACATCTCAAAAGTTTTGTAATAAGATTTGGTGAACTGTTCAGACGATTCCAGTGACAACGAGAAAGACGACATGACTACCAAATACAAGATCGTCGTCCAGGCAGAGATGCACAAAGTAGCGGCCAGGCCACGTCTTCTGCCTTACTATGACATGATCCGATGGGCGCTAGATCATGTAGATATCCCTACCAGAACCATCATTAGCGAGCAGAAGGTCACTGTTGGGACCTTTAGACCAGAAAACTTACAGGTGATGTACAAGTTACCACCCATGTCGAACTTCACATATAATGCAGAGTTTCTAGAGGATTTTAAACGGAAGCAGTGCGAGCAATACGAGAAAAGTTTATCTGATTTGATCAAGGATTGGGTCTCACACCCAGTGAAGTTCAGGGCATATAGCAATGGAGTTTATTCCATATCTTATTTGGAACCACAGTTCAAATACATAGCGATGATGACCTGTAGATTGTACGGGAGGGAAGACACCGCACATTTTTTCCTCCCGTGGGTGCCTCTGATGCATACAGTAGCAGAAGGTTATTCTTTCGACTGGGCTAAACTGTTATCAGATAGTCTGACCAGTCGGATTAGAGAATATTGGACATAGAGGGAAAGCGAGAAATCTGCCTCATTTTTCATGTCTGCATACATCATGGACGCTATGTGTTCCATGACACCTTTTCCCTTAACGAGTTGGAGCTGGGCTCCATCGGAGATTGAGCCTATCCATGTCTATCATTCTAAGCTTTGGGAGGATAAAGCCTCAGATTTTATATATGAAATCTTCAATTGGGTAATGGTACCAATGCATGTCGCCATCTTCGGTAATCCACCGCCCCAGATCTTAGATAGCATTGCGGCCAATTTGAGTAGGGTGGCTAATTGGTACGTGGAGGAAGAGTTTTCATACATCAGGGTTTTTGGCGCTTCTATCCCTCCACACGCTCTACCATTATTTATATCCGATAGGTTGGCCTGTCGCGAGATTGCCATGCAAACCATGATTGGTGGCATAAGTAAAGAGCTAAAGGGGTTTTCAAAGAAGGTATGGCCACCTTTCCCCATTCATTTAAACACCTATTATTTATTAGATTTCGGGCATGCAAAGGCTGAGGTAGTAGCCTTAGAAGATATAAAATTAGTCCATATTGAATTCAAGAAACATGACCCACACAGGGTCGTGAGTAATCACTTGGCTAACTGTGGCCTTAAAAGGTTTGAGCATGAGAATTCGCCTCATGATGATATTTTTCAAGGCGCAAGATCGTATGCCGAGGTTTTGGCTCAGATACAAGCCTTGTCGCCCGAAGAGAGGGCCAACATTTTCAAATTCCAAGAACATAGGCGGAGCTTCCTTCCGGGCGAGAATCCAACGACCGTAGAGGTGCAGAAAACAAAAGCCGAAGGCTCCAAAGATTCAACACCTGGCCAAGAAGAACAAGAGGATAAAGAAGAGAAAACAGGGGGACCGAAACAGGAAGCCGAGGCTTCCGATCCTCCGAGCGAGCCAACTTCGGTCGTTACCCAAGGGAAATTATCTAAACAGGTCAGTAATCCCATTGTTTTTGTTACTCCCCTGTAGTTGACAAAGGGAATATCAGACGCAGGTTGAATTTTTGGTGAAGAATTAACACCCATATCAGTGGAAGAGCTACCTCAGAATGAATTCTTCTTTGATAAGAAGAGAAAGGATGGTGTGAGACAAGAACTCTACCAAGAGGCGGGTACTGTATCCAAGAAATTTAAAATTATAACTGATGGAAGAACCATGAAGAAAGAAGAATTTGCAACACAAATAGCAAGAACATTGGGTGCTTTCACTATGGCAAACCAATATTCAGTCGTGACCCTAAAAGATTAGCTGAAGTGAAAAAATCGTCTAATCAAGACATTAGAGGATAAATTAGCTACGACAGAAGCTGCTACCAAAGATCAGGCGAATGCAACTTTGGAGCAAGCTAGAATAGATGATTTAAATGAAATCGAGCGGCTCAAAGCTGATCTCAAACAGACACAGCTGATGGTTCAGACAGGCCAGATTCAGATAGTCCAACAAGGAGAATTGATAGAGCAGCTTCGGGCAAAATTAGAGTTAGCCAAAAGCCAGGTAATCGATATTGGGATTTTTCAATCCCAAGCAATAGAAATCAGAAAAAGGTTATCAGTGGCGCAACAAGGTCTGCTTGTTAAAGTAGAAATGATTCAAAGTAGCTGCCAACTCATTGATCAGATATTGGAGAACCTCTCTCTTAGAGAAAGGGAAGTCGGAGCGGCTCGGGTTGCGTTCCATGAGGCTATTATAGCCACAATGAGAAAGGAAATAAGCAGTAGTTCCAGTTTTCCCATCTTAGAGCAGACCAAGGGCAATATCTTGTTGAAAGAATGGGAGTGAAATATATCCGAAGGAAGGCAACAAGCTAAGGAGATAAGACAATCTTGTGAAGAAACTTTCGGTTTGTTAAATGGGATGTGGTTGGGTTCTGATGGTGAAAGTAGCATTGAGATACCGGGTCAGATCAATACAGCCAAATATCAAAGAAAATGAAGAAAGAGAATTGGCCGAAATTTCACAAATAACCCAGACAGACATAGTTCAAATAGATAAATGGCTAATTAAACCAAGTATATTATTATGTTCTATCAGCGCCAAAGACCAGCAGGTGGAAGGAAAGTTTCCACGATTGGTGAAAGATTGTTATGTTTTTGAGGCCAATAACCAAGCAGAACCTTCTAAGATGACATCACAGTTGGTAGAGAAGTGCGTTATTTTCATGGAGCATGAGAAAAGGTAGGTTTTCGGTACCAAATGAGGACAGAGATAAAGAAACAAAACGTTTTAACTCCTTTGATTGTAACCGAAAACCTCTGGAACGATTTAGATTCCATGATATGAAAATCTGTATAAATATACATTTTGTAGAAAGAAAAAAGGGTTGGACCTTTTTGGTCGATTATAAGAGAGGCTATCTTCTTTTTGAGAATTAATACAAAGAAATCTGGAGAATCCTGATTCCATCAAGACTGTGTTATGATTTTGTTCTCTTTGTTATTCATATTCAATTTTATTTCACTTATATACATCTGATGAATGTTGCACTGCAATTTAGTAAAACTTCTACCATGGTGATTAAATTTTATTCATCTATATCGTTTACAGTTTTTCCTCTGTATCGGCTAACAACAGATACAAGACCCGTGAACCTTTAAGTTGTCATATTTTATGCTTCGTCAGATTCCTTCTTAGTCTATTTTCTTCCTCTGTTTAAGGAGTGAGATTCTCCCTTGATAGGAGCCTTACTTTATAAAAAACTAAATGTTTTTCTCACATTTCACATAGTATTTATTTTAAATATAACAGAGTTACGGAAAAAGGTCTTTGGTTTGCGTTTTGTCCTTAACATTAATTTCAAAGTTCTCTTTATAAGATCAAATTGATACAACATAAAAACTTTCAGTTTCTTTCAAATTTTTCTGTTCCTCTATGACTGTCCCCATTGTAAGACAACCTAATATTGAACCCGGTTTATCGGACCAAACCCATATCACCTTAAATATCTTTGATACTATACTTAAAACAACCACCACCCGGGTAGAACTTGAAAGTTCATGGGCTACAATTGAATGGGATATAAACATCCAGGAACAGTTGGAAGCTAGACAGTGATAACCTAGAAATCAACCCTAGCTTCCTTTCTCTAAGTCATACTCACCTCCATTTTTATACCTTACTAACTTTCGGATGCCTAGACACTGTACTTTTTAAAGCCTTAAGTACAAATTCTGGAACAACACCAAGCTGGGGGTGAACCACATAAATATTGTGTTATTCTGATTTGTGCGATGTCTTGATGTGTTTATGTCTTTAGTTGCTAAGTGCTTTGATATAGATAGATAGATTTATTTATGCTTTGTGCTAATGATGTATATCTGACCTATGTGAATGTGCTTAGTGCTTGAATCTTCTAGATTTAATCTACCTCTTTATGATAAGTGTTTGGATACCTCAGATCTGAGTGAATGATGCGATGCTTTGTTTTATCTGCGCAATATATAGTGGTTAAATATTGATGAAATGTTGGTGCTAAGTGCTCTGTTAAGTATTACAATCACAGATCTGTGTCCCAGCTAAGGTTGCAGACACTTGAGTCCTGCAATCACCCCTACCTCTACCTCGGGTGAGACTTCATCTTCTTCGCAGGTGTTGCTGAAAGGGCCGATAGTTAGGGTTTTGTTGGTGCGCTATTGTAGCATTGAACCCTAGGTCTGCCCCTACGCCAACATACAAGAAGAGATATTTCATACCCTATGGTTTTCATATAGGATTTTACATGGTAAAATACACTACACATGCGAAACAAGAGAGGTTCATCTAGCTTGAGTATTGATTCCTCACAGGCCCTCATAAGCATGATCCAAAAGGACCGATACTTCATCATGCGTCGCAGTTGTCATCATGTTGGCCATATGCTCATGATATCTATGAAGATGAGATTTTCACCGAGGAAGTGCTCCATAGAAGGGCTAACCCCAATATGACCAGATTCAAAGAAATGACTATGGATGAGCAGGTTGAAACGATTGAATAGACAAATCAAGAATCCCTCAGGGTAAGAGAAGAAAGTAGAGCAGTAGAAGCAACAGAGGTAAGGAGGAGGGGTATGTTGTTACTGGAAGAAGCCCAAGGATCTATACAAAGGGGCGAGAAAAATATCCCCCACTTAACCCTCTGATAAAACCCTTGAGGATTATCACGGAAGACACAAGCAATCACGAAGAAGAAGTAAATGTCTCAGAGACAATTCCACTAGAGGAAACCACTGATCAAGAAAACCCCAGCCCTATGTCACCACATGGAAGATCATCGGTGACTACTACAGCTCAGCGGAGGATAACAAGAGCATAAAGTGGGACGTGTGTGCCTACTGCCCTCATATACTTAATTACCAGATATGACGATGAGGAAAGTTCATAGGTTTCACACATAACCCTGATACCAATCACAAAAGAAGCAGAACCAGGGGTAACATCTACTCCAGCTTGCGACGCTTTGATCTCAAATCCCCAAGAACGTGACCATGACGCTAGGAGCACTCTGGACACTGAATTTCTAGATCAATTGGAAATACAACCTCATAATGAAATCTTCAAGGATGGCTTGGGTACTGGTGAAAAAGAAGGAGAAGTGGAGCAACCAGAAATCATCCCCTCAAGGGCCGAACTTCTGGCTAATATCGATTCTTCACCTATATTCCCAGCTAGGAAAAATATTCCACCAGCTAACGAGTACCAGAAGGAGGCCAGGTCACTAGAGCATACATAAACCTCCCCTACTAATGAATCAAAAGAAAAAGTCATAGAACATCTCTATATGGTAGGAACCCTAGGCAACACTTTGACCTGGGGAGATCAATAGATTCCTGAACCAGTAGACGAAATCACCGATATACACACAATCACTTATGATAGAAAAAGGAAAGTTGTGATGAGAATAACAACCAAGAAAATGAGGCTCACTCTCGATAGCACACTTTTCATGACCACAGAGGAGATGTTGCTCGACATAGAAAATTCCAAGATGATTGAGATAATCAGAGCAGGGATAGCCATAACCGATGACACGCTAGACAGAGAAAAAATGGATGAAAATGAATTAGCCTCCATGAAGAAAGAGCTGGACCATCTGTGCCATCAAGCAGAGTATTGCCAGAATTCAACACATGCAGTAGTACTCTTGAAGAGTGAGTTCCGAGAAATGTATGCGCAATTCACAAGCGAAAGATATGTCTTCATTGCTTGCATAGCCGATTTTCAATAAGATACCCTCGTGAGGATGGAAACTTGTAAATACGTGCATAGATGGTATGAAAATGCACATCGAACCTTGGAGCGGATCAACTACATCAATGAAGTACAGAAAGGAAGAGACTCAGAAGAGCATGGCATGTGAGTGTTGATCGATAGAAGCATCTCCCAAATCAGGAAGGCAACTGAATACTAGGTAAGTATGGTCTAGGAACCTTAGTGAAAGATACAGGAAATATGGGGAGAGTGCTAGAAAAGTTGGGAGAAAATCAATTGGGAGATGAAAACATTGACCTACTAGAGTTTGTTCCACTGAAGGATTTCACTGATTTGCATGACATAGTCAAATGACATACAGAGAAAGACTTGGCATGGGAAGCAGAGATTTCAAAGATTTCAAGCATGACCCCAAGTCAAGTGAAGAAGTTCATGGAACACCCGATTAAATCTATCGCAGTCCTACAACACTTAAGCATCAAGCTAATCAAGTATAAGAAATGGACAATAGCGATAAAGGAGGTTCTCTCCGCATTGATGGATCAACACAAATTTTTGTATGCTAATACATGCGAAGATCTCTTCTTAAAATGGTTAAAGTATGAGAATAACAATCCACTCCAGTAGAACCACTAGATAAGCAGAAGAGAACAAATAGATGAAATCTACCACGTGGCATTTTCTCAGTTTAACACCATTGTAGTAGGGATTTTTAGACTAGTTAATTTTTGTTATAAATAAGGGTATCGACCTTGAACAAGAGGTCGATTGTTTTGGAGAGAAAGACTCTTTTTTTAGAAATTTTGTAAGAGAACTATTTCTATGCAAGTTATTTTGATTAACAAGTTTTGTTTTAGAACCAAAGACACTTCTATCATCTAAGGTGTGAATGTGATTGGTCCGAGGGGGATTATATCTATATTCATATTCAATATTTTTTATTGTATTGAGTAAGAGTTGTTGTATCTATCATTCAAAATTTATATTATAATGCTGCAACAGTTCTTTTAATTTTGTTGATGAATAGAAATCGATTGTGTTAACTTGTGATTGATAATAGAGCATTGAAAATTACTTTTCTTGCACTATTTTTTTTTCACTTTATATCTTCTTTTTTGTAACTGTTATCTCAGATAATGTTGAATGTCTACTAATCAAAATGGTATTAATTCTAGTTGGAAGTAGTTTAGATCTTCTTTATCTGCATGCTAAGGTATAAAAGTTATCATAATGCCCAACCTCCCCCCAAACACACAATTTAACTTCCCTCTATCATCTAGTTTAAAGCTCTATCTTTCTTTTGTTATAAACTTTAGAAAATAACCAAAAAGAGAACTGCATAACTTGAGGAAAGGCTTAACATAAAAGACATATATGTCAATCATAATTAAATCCCATCGATAATTCGATCCAGATCATGAATCTAGAGAACCTTACCACCCCTCAAATGCTTATGAGTCTAATTGAGCCTCTTAGGCGGGTTTGGTTCCCGCAGTTGAGTTAAAGGGACCTCGGACCCCTCAACACAATCTTGATGAAAGTACTTAAGGACGATAATTTTAACAACAATGAAATTCAACAGATATCAAAAATCATAGAGTGACTTTGAGGTAAAAGTAACCCCTTGAATATTTGTTTTTCCGACAAGTGCTTTAACAAGTATTCATCAAAAAAAGGAAAACTGTGGTGTCATAAAAGCATATGATTAATTTTCAAGCTAGAAATTACTGAATCAACTGCAACTACGCATAGGATTAATGTGAAAGATATAAATTATTGAGTCGACTACAAATTTTATTACACCATCCACATTTCAATTAACCCAACGAATGAAATCGATAAATCTATCGAAAGGCGAGGTTTAGTTCAATTATATTACTATTCGATTTCAACACACAATTACTTAAATTTTAAAGAAAACCTGATATGATTTTTTGCATAAGGATTACATAACCATGTTCAAAATACTGGAAGTGATATCTATCGTAAACAATAATAATTTTTTTTGTATAAATTACAGGAATACTGTGTCACAATTATATAGTCTTCCATGCATATTCAATAACAAAAAATTTAATGCAAGAATAATAATTAAAATTGAAGTTCCATGACCAAAATAATGGAAGAATGATGATAATCTTCAACTTGGATCTTGCACTAAGTCCTTTCCATCTTGGAACCTTGCACCTCATCCTTTATCCTTCTCGTCCTGGTAATCAATTGACTTCATCGGTACCTCCCATCCAATGCTAGGGGTACTCTTCTTCCCCCTTATCCCCTTGAGCCGCAAAGGGGCCACACACAAGAAACCAAAAATAATAGCTCCAAGATTTCCTCACAAGGTAGAGATTCCACTCTTTCTTCAAGCTTGGTATCCCAACTCTCACAAGTAAAACACAGTCCCAAATAATTTTGTCATCATAACCTTACCAAGAATAAGTCAGATCCATTTCCCTTATACACCATTTGTTTTATAGAAATATCCCAAATGACACATGTCCTCATGCACAATTAATTATAATTATAATTAATTTAATTAGTAATATTCATCCACACACTTGTCACACTCTCCCCAAGTTGCACAAGTAAATACCATTTTTAATTTATTTAAAAACATGTTTTCCCTCACATTCTCCAATGTGTTCCTATTTTCACTCTTAGTTGTCCCTTTGTTCCCCAAATTCTCATTTAATGATTGTCTCCTAACTAGATCTTAGTAAGAGTTGGATTAAGAGTCTTATTCTAGTTATACTAGTGGTAGCTAGACTCTATATACCATTCAATCTGTAAACCTATTCTCTCATATTTTATTTCTTTCTATTTTAAAAATCCCTTTTAATATTTTCATGCAAACATGTGCATTCTATCCAATCTTTAGATTTTTCTCACTTTTTACTTAAATTTATTTATCTCTATTCTTTTAATTTATTTAATGTTTTAATTTAGTCCCCTAACTAAACTTAGATTTAGGATTAGTCTTAGAATTAGGCTTAGACTATTAGTGGGATTTATAATTAATGAATTCATTGTTTAAATAATTATTTTAATCCGACAAGGTCTAATCAATTCAATGCTTTCTAGGCCACCTAGATTTATTGACTCAATGTTTTTAATTACGCAACGTTCCCTTCAAGGTGTACCTCCGTGATCCAAGGGTGCCACTTGCCTTTGACTGGTTTTGGAAGTTTTTCCGACCCTTGGATTCAACACTCCACTCGGTCGACCTTGTGAGAGACTAAGGGATTTTAATGAATAAGGATTTTTCCTTATTGTGCACCCCTTAGATTTTCTTGCGAATGACTATCTCAGTCTTCCCTCACGACATAGTGTACCTCTTGAACTAGGTAATCGATAACCTACAATTTAGGTCACGGCGGGAGTGATAGTAGGCTGTTATAGGGATGCTGCCACACCTCTCCATTAAATTTCTAGTTTATGTACATGACCCCTCTACTCCTTATGTGAGTCGGATTAGCAAGCATCGCCAAGCCTGCATCCACTAACAAAAATCGTGTCAATAATTCACATATATATATAAATCATATTGTAATCAATCATATGTCACATGTGAAAAAATAAAATAATCAATCAAGATACAATCCACCCCCTGACTCAATCTGGAGTCCAAGGAAGTCCATTGATGTCGTCCGCATCCATAACCTATCATGTGTCTTGCACACTCAGGAAAACTTGTCAAGAGCATATGCCAATACATATGCATCAAAATAGATATAAGTCACAATACATCATCATCATCATATATATCACACAATCAAAATGAAATCATAATATACCATAACCGGATCACTTGCATGCAATTGTCCTCAAAGAATATGTCAATAAAAGTATGCTCAGTAGAGTGACATGTTACATACTCCCCCTCTTGTTTTAAACTTTGTCCCAAAGTTTTTATAGTATATAAATGCAAGTAAAAAAATGTATCTAACATAGATATAAATTCCTAATCCATCAAACAAGTAAGGAAATTGTTGACGCATCTCAGATGCATCCTCCCAGGTAACCGAGTGTGGACTATAGTTGTGCCACTGTACCTTGACCTGATCGACTATTCGACGATTAGAGCACCATCATCCGACACCTACAAAGAACTCATGTCAATAACATGTGAAGGATCACTAATATAAAGTCTCAATACAGATACTAGAAATACATCGTGCATACACCTCAAAGAATCAGGCAAGGCTAGTCGATAAGCCACATGTTCTTTCTTTTCCACAACTTCGAAAGGTCCCACAAACCTAGAAGAGAGTTTATCACCCTTTCTGAACTTGATAGAACTCTTGCACGGTTTTACCTGCAAGAAAACTAAGTCACCAACTTCATAACTGCGGTCAATGTGATGTGCACCAACATAGCTCTTCTTCCGGTCATGCGCTTCTTTAATCCTATGTCTTATTGATTGCATATGTTCTTCAATTTCTTGGATCACCTATGGTCCTACCAGGACCCTATCCTCAAGTCAATCCCAAATCAACGATGTCCGACATGGTCATCCGTAAAGAAACTCAAATGGGGCCATCTTAATCGTACTTTTCTAGTTGTTGTTGTATTCAAACTCTACTAGTGGAAATAAATATTCCCAAGTTTTTTGTTGGTCCATTACACACATACGCAACATATCCTCCAAAATTTGGTTTGTTCTTTCTGTTTGTCCATCTGTCTTTGGGTGATATGATGTACTAAAGTTCAATTATGTTCCCAAAGCCTCTTGGAAACTGGTCCAAAACCGTTCTGTAAACACTGATACCCGATCATATATGATCCTTCTTGGTACTCCATGTAACCTCACAATATCGTTAACAAAAACTCTGGCTGTATCTGGCACTTGATACATTATATGTAATGGAATAAAGTGTGCATTCATAGTGTCAAATACCACAAAAATAGAGTCGTGTCGCCTTGCCATCAGTGGAAATCCAACAGTAAAGTCCATCGAAATGACTTTCCATTTTGATTCAGGAATAATGTGTGGTTGTAACAATCTTGTTGGATTTCTATGTTTAGCCTTCACTTGATGACATTCTAGACATCTCGCCATGTAACTAACTATGTTCTCTTTTATTCCCTTCAAAAAGAATAAAGGCTTAAGGTCTACCTTCATCTTCATGACTCCCAGATGAGCCATGTACACTGCTCTATGAGCTTCGCTCAAGATCAAAATTCTTAATTCATCATTAGGTGGTACGTAAATTCTTCGATTAAATATCAACAATCCATCTTTGTCTAAAGAATAAACTTGAAACTTTGGTACCCTCATGGTATTTAGTCCAATATTATCCTTAACTTCTTTGTACCAGTCATCGTTGATCTGTAAAGTTAGAATCATTTCTCGAATATTCATCTTAAGAGGTATTACCGAGAATATGTGTGGTCTTCGACTCAACGCATATGCCACTCTGTTCATTGTTCCTTTAATATAAGAAATCTCAAATTCGTATTCACTAAGTAATTTTGACCAATGCCTTTGATGTGCATTCAAGTCACTTTGTGTAAATATATGCTGCAAGCCATAGTGATCTGTCTTTAATTCGAATTTTTTCCCAATCAGATAATGCCTCCAAACTCTCAAGGAATATACAATTGTTAATAACTCCAAGTCATGTGTTGCGTATTTCTCTTCATGGTTCTTATGTTCCTTGAAATGTAAACAATCAATCGACCGTCTTGCATCAAGACTCCACATAAACCTTCCTTGGATGCGTCCGTGCATACCAAGAATTCCTTGTTCATGTCGAGAAATTTCAATATTGGTGTTGTCGTCAACAAATCTTTAAGATTTTGAAATTCTTCCATGCATTTCTTTGTCCGAATGAACTACATGTTTTTCTTTTTCAATTCCGTGATTGGATTTGCTATCTTGGAAGAAACTTCGACGAACTATCAGTAATATCCTTCTAAACCCATAAAGCTATGTACTTCTTGTACATTTGTCGGTGATATCCATTCCATAATATCCTTTACTTTTGCTGGATCCATAGAGATACCTTCACCGGATATGATATGTCCCAGGTAATGAATATTTGATTGGTAAAAATAACATTTCGATAGTTTCCCGTACAATTTGTTTTCTCATAGACACTGTAGGACCAATCTTAAGTGTTCGTCATGCTCTTTTTTCATTCGAGAATAAATCGGTATGTCATCAATAAATACTTGAATAAACTTATACAATTATTCATGAAAGACCCCATTCATCAATATCATGAATACCCTAGGGGCATTTGTCAATCTGAAAGGTAAAAATGTAAACTCATAGTGTCTGAATATTGTCTTAAATCCGGTCTTAGGGATATCTTATTCCTTAATCCATAATTGATGATATATTGATCTCAAATCAATCTTAGAAAACACCATCTCTCCCTTCATATGATAAAAAAAATCATCTATTCTTGGCAACCGATATTGGTTCTTTATCGTCGCTTTGTTAAATTGAAGATAGTCAATACAAAGTCTCCACGATCAATCCTTATTTCTTACGAAAATAACTGGCACTCCCCAAGGTGACACACTTGGACGTATATGTCCCAAATCCAACAATTCCTTCAATTTCATTTTGAACTCATGTAATTCAAGCATTGACATATGATATGGTGTTCTTGCTATCGGTTCAGTTCTAGGCTTCAAGACTATTGTAAACTCCAACTCTCTTTCGGGCGGTAAACCTGGTAACTCTTCTGAAAACACATTTGCAAACTCTTGTACTACCAGAATGTTTTCTAAGCCTTTTGCCTCACCCTTTTTGTTTAGCACAAATTTTTCATAAAGCTTGCACCCCTTTCTCATACTCTTCTGTAGATGTAGGAAAGAAATAAATCTCAAGGACACCTCTTGGTTCCTTCCTACAATCACTCTACTCTGTCCCAAATCGTCTGTCAAACTTAATCATTTCGTCTTACAGTTAAGTATTGCATAATGTTATTCCAACCAATCCATACCAATCACTATGTCATAATATCCTAAGACCGTGACATATAGGTTGGCCTTCATTACAAAATCTCCCAAGTTAATGCTACAATCCGTAACCTTTTCGACAACCTTTTGTTTGGCACCCGATGCCATTTCTATGTATCTGAACTCATCTTGCTCAACTTCCTTTAACTTAATTCTCTTTAGCACTGTAATAGAGATAAAACTCTATGTAGCACCTGGATCTATACAAATAATAAAATTTTGGTTGATGATTATGCCCGACGTCTCGATCATAGTGGATTGGTGCTCGGCCTGGTGGTTGTTCACCGCTACATGTATCTTGTGGGCCTTGCACAAATCTCCAACTATAGTGGGTCTTGATGATATGGTTGCTTTTGCCTTCTCAATCGGATAGTCTCACTGGTAATGTGGCTCTCCACATGTCCAACATCCAGTCTTCGGTCAAGTACTCCTAGTCCTTGAAGTAGAAGTTGTTGGCCTAACAATATGTGATCCTGTTCTATTCTTTTGAATAGGACTAAACTGTTGTTGCTGTTGCGAACGACATTGTTGTTGTTGCTGTGTACTTTGTAAGGAATCCTCTACTGAGGAGTCTGTCACCATGGTGTCATGAGCATAGGTCCTCTGGGTGTATCTCGATTCCCTAAAGTTTGTCTGGTTGGTGTTTGATGCTTTTTCACTCCTGATGATGTTTGTACATTCTTTCTAGGAGTTTTTCCATAATCCCCACTTTGCATCTCTTCCTCAGCTATGAGGGTCTTCTAAACTGCATCATACAACATCCGAGGCATTATAATCCTCACCTTTGCATGAATGTTGAAGTTAAGGCTGAACACAAACTTGTTGACCTTTAACTTCTTTGTGTTCAGGTGTGATCATACCTAAGTAGCTCCATGAATCTGACCTCATACTCTGGCACCGTTCGACAACCCTGTTTTAAAGTGTTGAACTCATTAAGCTAGCACTCAATGAATTATTCAGAAAAATACCTCTCCCGGAACCATTCCTTGAACAAATCCCATGATATGTCTTCGACGACCATGTTTAGTTGAGGTAGGAGCATATTCCACCATAGAAGAGCACTCCCTTTCAGTTGAAATATGACCATGCAGACTTTGATGTTGGAGGTGTAATCATGTAGTGCAAAGCACATTGCCATGTTCTCCAACCATGCCTCGCCAACTGAGCCGTCCGTGGCACCGATGAAATTGAGAAACTTCACCTTATCGAGTTCTATGTGTATACTACTACTACCAAATGGAGCATGTTGTGAACCCTCATTGGGCACATATGCTCTACCCTCATCTCGATCCAGGCGGTTGATCAACACATATGACATCCTCTAGAAGGATCTCATCATACCTAACACATATCCCACAACAACCTGCTCTTGCTTAGTGATCCGGATTATTTTCGGCACGAAATGAGAGAGGAGATATAACAAATGAATATTTAGAGATATTGCAAGAGAGATAAAAATATAATAGAGATATAGCAGAAATAACAAAAGTCACAGATATACAGTAATACACGATTTCTATTAATGAAATAAATGTACAGAGACTGTAAAATATAGAGTGAAAGACTCGCTAGAATGGTGGTAGCTTATCTATGAGAAGAGATGTGACGGCTATTCCCATCCGTGAGAAGATGATTACAATGAGGCTCTGAAGGCCTTTTTACAATAAGGAGGAATGCCCAAAACCCTAGACATCCAAAAACCTAACCCTAGGAGATGAAGCGCCAAAAGTCATGTGGGCCCCGTTTGGGTAAGTTGGTCCATCAACTTCCCGGGGTCGTAACTTTTGCATACGATCTCTGTTTTAGGCGTATGATAGCTCGTTGGAAAAATATATATGAGAACTACAAATTTTAGATGAGAAACATTGATCTATAATCCATGTTGCTCCCTATTTTCTCAAAAAACATTGTTTAGAGCCTCAAAATGGCCCCGAAAGTTAAAAACTGCTAAAAATAGTAAATTACCAAAATTGTCAGAAACATGTTTTGAGACAGTTGGAGAAGGTGGGTGGCCACTGATATCCACCTAGATCAATCCTCCCTCCTTAGAAAGCAATGGTCTCCATTGCGTTGAGTTCCTGGAGGAGAGGGGAAAGCGATTGCTGAATCTGAATCTTGGTGATCTGCTTGCCTTGCTGGAGAAGTGGCGTTGCTTGGCTTGTTGAAGGCTGTCACGAACTTGTGGCTGGAAATATTGGACTTTTTAAACCAGTCTGGCTACATGAGATGACTGTGTGTAGAAGGAATCTTTGTGCTTTGCTGCAACCTTGTCGACCTGCTTCTGGTGGATAGAAGGTTCTTGGGCTGAGGCTGTAGTGGTTGCAGTATCCTTTTCTTCCCTTTTTGAATAGATTGTGGAGAAGATGAATTTTGTAGTATGAGATACTACCTTGCAGCACTGTTTAGGTGGGGCAGTAGTTGGAACTACCTCTGGTATCCTGTAGAGATGACCCCCCAAAGTAACAATGACACTACGGGGTCGAGACTCATAAATAGCATGGCGCTTCCACATATATGGCTGGCCCAAGAGAACATCACAAACATCAAGTGGGGCAACATCACATAATACCTCATCCTTGAAGGGTTGGATGCCGTATGACAATCGACACTGTTGGCTAACACGAAGATCTCGTCCTTGGCGAAGCCACCCGACGTTGTATGGTTGTGGGTGTGGTGTTGTCAACAATCCCAACTGTTTGACGACCTTTGCTGAAATGAGGTTCTTCTGGCTTTCGCTATCAACAATAAAATGTAACGGGGCCCCCTTCACCCACATCTGTGAATGAAAAAGGTGCTCCCCTTCTTCATGATCTGTTGGTTCTTCTGGTTGAATTGCTGCGGTCGCGACAATAGCAGTGGGGTCTGCGTCGATGATCTATCTTTTCCCATTATTTTCAGAATCAGATTCTGAATCTGGGTTCGGCTCCTTGTCTTTGATCTCGGAAACCAATGACTGTTTTGAGCGACATTCATCAGTGTTTTGCTAGGGGATTTTGTGGAAATCACACCATTTTCCGGTGTCCTTCTTTGTCTTCCCGTGACCCTTCTTTTCCTGTGTCTTGGACTGGTTTTCGAGAGACTGTTTGTTAGGGCTGTCTTTGTCATGCTTTGGTTGTTGTGGATTTGTAGACCCGAACTCCCATTTGTTCTGGTGCTTAAATTTCTGCTCAATTTTAACAACATATCGATAATCAACACCAAGTGATGAGATGTCCAGAAAATCCATTTCAGTTTGGATGTATCTGTGTAGAGCCCCACGATATTTCAGAACCAAATGTCTCTTGGAGTCTTTGATACCCAGCTTGGTGCGCAAGGTATGGAAGGTATTGGTGAACTCTGGAACTGCTTGGCCCCTCTCTTGCCGTAGTGTGGTCCATCTCATATACTGGTCCTCATAGTTGCCAATAGGGTAATACTGTTCTTTTACCACATCCACAAAAAAATCCCAAGTGGGATCAACCCCATATATTCCAGACTCCTCTGTGGAACTCTGCTCCTAATAAGTTTCCCACCAATGTTTGACATGGGGGAGAGCCTTAAGGAGTGCGAAGGTGATCTTTTCCTTGTCTGAAAAATTATGAACAAAGAAATAACCTTCTAGCAGATTTAACCATTTATCTAGGGCATTTGCATCTATTTGACC
>ML778140.1:948623-971327 GCA_009831015.1 Picea engelmannii | reverse complement strand
TCTATTTGACCTTCAAATACGGGAATATCAAAATTAACCTGTACCTTGAAAGGCGAGGTGCCTCCAAAGTGGTTGCTTGATGAAGATGCACCTGATGCTATCGGTAGGCATTGAAGGATGTGGGAAAAATTCTCCATCATTTCATCCCTCTGTCGCGTGAGAGCTTGCTCAAGCAACAAACTGATAGGATCGTCTGCTCCATCATTTTTATTTTCTTCCGCCATTGAGGGTTTCTTGGGTGTGTGAGAGAGATTTTCCTCAAGAGAGACAAGCTCGAGACCCAACTTTCTATACTCGGACCTCGTCGGGGACATGCACTAAAAAATGATCAAGAGCAGCCTGCTCTGATACCACTGATCTGGATTATTTTCGGCACGAAATGAGAGTGGAGATATAACACATGAATATTTAGAGATATTGCAAGAGAGACAAAAGTATAACAGAGATATAGCGGAAATAACAAGAGTCACAGATATACAGTAATACACGATTTCTATTAATGAAATAAATGTACAGAGACTGTAAAATATAGAGTGAAAGACTCGCTAGAATGGTGGTGGCTTATCTCTAAGAAGAGATGTGACGGCTACTCGCATCCATGAGAAGATGATTAAAATGAGGCTCTGAAGGCATTTTTACAATAAGGAGGAATGCCAAAAACCCTAGACATCCAAAAACCTAACCCTAGGAGATGAAGCGCCAAAAGTCATGTGGGCCCCGTTTGGGTAAGTTGGTCTATCAACTTCCCGGGGTCGTAACTTTTGCATACGATCTCCGTTTTAGGCGTATGATAGCTCGTTGGAAAGATCTATCCGAGAAATACAAAGTTTGGATGAGAAAAATTGATCTACGATCCATGTCTCTCCCTTTTTTCTCAAAAAACATTGTTTAGAGCCTCAAAATGGCCCCGAAGTTAAAAACTGCTAAAAATAGTAAATTACCAAAATTGTCAGAAACATGTTTTGGGCCAGTTGAAGAAGGTGGGTGGCCACCGATATCCACCTGGATCACTCAGTGGTCTGTTCTTATCCCTGGGGGTTAGACCCCTCTGATATGGATATTGTCGAAGGTGTCACACCTCTTCCTCCAACACCACATTGCCTACTTCCCCGATGTCCTCTAACCATGATTACCTGCATGGACAATTTTCAAAACTTAATTAGTAATATATTTTTATCTTTCAGTTAACACAGTGGAAGGTGTAATGGTCCAATGTCACAGGGTTGAACCTGTTCTGATACCATATGTAACATCCCCCTCCGTCACGACATAAAATAAGTAAGTAAATACAGTGGTAATTTTGTTTTTAAACATCATCTTGAGTAAGTGATACACAAAAATACATACGTCTATTTTACACATTATTGTCTCATTCAAATCACTTTAGGACAAGAGTCAAATAACTTCAATTTACTAATATATCAACATATAATAAGTAGAACAATAAGAATTTCTATCTTCCCAACCTACCCTACAAGGTTAGGACCTCCAAGACACATAATCAACGCTCAAGTCCATAATTCATCTGATTGATATTGACCATTTAAGGTCTCAAGACTGGCAACTATTCTGAACAACAAGGAGGTATCTATTCCCATAACTAATCAATTCTAGACTCATTACTGAAGTAACAGTAAGGTACTTGATTATAACGCAATTTAAAACATTCAATTACTCATCATACTGGACAAGGTTTCCTTCTTTTAAAGATCATATCAACAACAATTACTCTACATCTAAATAATATACCTTCTCTTATGAATACCATCATATATTTATTGTACATATTATTTCATATGTATATTAACCAAAATACTAAGTGTAAAGACACACCCAAGTGTAACTATTCTATTCATATAGTCATCATTAGTAATCAATTTAAACGAAAGTAAGTCCTTAATTATAATCACCCTAGGAGAATTTTTGATCACTTCAAGAAACTTTGTAACATCATTAATCATTTGTCATTCCATAGTTTTATTCCATGAAGTAATTGATTGATCTTAAGACGACTTCACACATATCAGAAGTGTGTGCCGTAAAATCTATGAATGTAGAATATGGTAAAACAAGGCCATAATGGAACTACAACCCAACAATTTATATGCATTCAACAAGATGGCCACAAGAACGACGTAGCTAATGGTTTCCCTTGTCCCATCTTCAACGGGAGAAAAAAATTACATCCATTGCAGTGAATTTGTTAGTTCTCAAAACTCAACAACCAGAAGATCAATAGAACATAATTTAGTAATTAGAAACTTAATTCCCACGAGTAAAATCATCGAATTTATAAGTGACGCAGTGGACAAAGATGAACATATGTTTAAATCTATACTTCAGTACAGAATCCAAGGTTAGAATGAATGAATATCACCCTTCTAAGTAAATTCCTATAGGCAACACTTGAAGAAGGAAGTAAAGATAAACAACATAGAGATCCACATATGGTTATGCCATTCACACTCAATTTCTCTACCCGTCGGTCGTCCATACTATGCGCAGTGAGGATAGAATGACGAGCTGAGTCTCACCTTGTATACACCAAGATGTTCCTTCATTCACTCCAAGTGATTACCCAACGATTGAACGCCAACAAAAGAAGAGACCCACACTATCAAAGAACAATTGCGCAAGAATCTGGAACTCACCAGGAAAAATGGAAATCAAGATTTTAAAGAAAACGATGGATCAACGCATTTCAATCACCCATCAAGATTTATTGGAAGCTTGTCTGCACATTCATAGTGCGCTCAACATTTAGGACCGTGAGGGTAGTTGAATGACGACTCATTGCAGAGAATTAAGGTGATGGGCTTGAGACGAGGATCTACAAGGGATTTTTCCAGGAGCAAGTGTGATAAAAATTTCAACACATAATTACTATTCGATTTCAACACATAATTACTTAAATTTTAAAGAAAACCTGATATGATTTTTTGCGTAGGGATTGCATAACCATGTTCAAAATACTGGAATTGATATCTATCTTAAACAGTAAGAAATTGTTTTGTATAAATTACAGGAATACTATGTCCCAATTATACAGTCTTCCATGCATATTCAATAAAAAAAATATTTTAATGCAACAATAATAATTAAAATTGGAGTACCGTGACCAGAATAATGGAAGAATTTTGATGATAATCTTCAACTTGGATCTTGTGCTAAGTCCTTTCCAACTTGGAACCTTGCACCTCATCCTTTATCCTTCTTGTCCAGCTAACCAATTGACTTCACCAGTACCTCCCAGTGAATGCTAGGGGTACTCTTCTTCCCCCGTAGCCCCCTAAGACGCAAATGGGGCACACACAAGAAACCAAAAACAATAGCTCGAAGCTTTCCTCGAAAGACAGATCTTCCACTCTTTCTTTAAGCTTGGTATCCCATCTCTCACAAGTAAAACAGAGTCCCCAATAATTTTGGTAGCATAACCTTACCAAGAATAAGTTAAATCCATTTCCCTTCTACACCATTTGTTTTATAGAAATTTCCCAAATGACACATGTCCTCATGCACAATTAATAATTTCTTTAACTAATTTAATTAGTAATATTCACCCACACACTTGACACACTCTCCCCAAGTTGCACAAGTAAATACCATTTTTAATTTATTTAAAAATCCATGTTCCTTCGCATTCTTCAATGTGTTCCTATTTTCTCTCTTAGTTGTCCCTTTGTTCCCCAAATTATCATTTAATGATTGTCTCCTAACTAGCTCTTAGTTAGAGTTGGATTATGAGTCTTCTTCTAGTTAGATTAGTGGTAGATGGACTCTAGATACCATTTTATGTGTACACCTATTCTCTCATATTTTATTTCTTTCTATTTTAAAAATCCCTTTTAATATTTTCATGCACACATGTGCATTCTATCCAATGTTTAGATTTTTCTCACTTTTTCCTTAAATTGATTTATCTCTATTATTTTAATTTATTTAATATTTTAATTTAGTTCCCTATCTAAACTTAGACTTAGGCTTAGTCTTATAATTAGGCTTAGACTTTAGTGGGATTTATAATTAATGAATTAATTGTTTAAATAATTATTTTAATCCGACAAGGTCTAATCAATTCAATGCTTTCTAGGCCACCTATATTTATTGACTCAAGTTTTTTTAATTACGCGACGTGTCCTTCAATATGCACCTCTGTTCTCCATGGGTTCCACTCGCCTTTGACTGGTTTTGGAAGTTTTTCCGACCCTTGGAGTCAACACTCCACTCGGTCGACCTTGTGAGAGACTAAGGGCTTCTAAGGAATAAGGATTTTTCCTTATTGCACGCCCCTTAGGTTTCATCGTGAGCGACTGTCTCAGTCTTATCTCATGACATTGTGTACCTCTCGAACTATGTAATCATTAACTTACAGTTCAGGTCATAACGAGAGTGATAATAGCCTTTGACAGGGATGCTGCCACACCTCTCCCTCAAATTTCTAGTTTTTGTGCATGGTCCCTCTACTCCTTATGTGAGTCGGATTAAAAATCATCGTCAAGCCTACATCCACTAACAAAAATCGTGTCAATAATCCACATATATATAAATCATGCTACAATCAATCATATGTCACATATGCAAAAATGAAATATTCAATCAAATTACAATCCACTCCCTGACTCAATCCAGAGTCCAAGGAATTCCATTGATATCGTCATCATCCATAACTGTCACGTGTCCTGCACACTCAGGAAAACTCGTCAATAGAATATGCCAATACATATGCATCAAAATAGATATAAGTCACAATACATCACCATCAACATATATATCCCATAATCAAAACAAAATCATAATATACCATAACCGGATCACTTGCACACAAGTGTCCTCAAAGAATATGTTAATAAAAGTGTGCTCAGTAGAGCGGGGTGTTACATTTCAGTCTCTCACCCATGAGAAAGATAAAATTGTTCAAATGGGTGTCCAAAAGTCCTCAAAGAAACATGTACTTGCAACAAATATAAGTCTAGTAGCAAATTCAAACAAAAATTCAAAGGCAAGAAAGATCTAGATCTAGAAAATGATAGAAATCCCAAGTCTCTTGAAGAGACCTCCAATCCTAGGGGGGAGGGGAAGGGAATCAAAGAAGGAGAAGATGAAGTGTGGATAATGAATATAGGATTTCATCCATAACATACGTGCATGAAGAAAACATTAGGATGAGAGAAATATTCTGGATCCATCGCATAAGATTTATTGAATTGACTTTTTAGACCAAGAAACTATGGTTGAATGATGATGATGGACCACAATTGTTTGGTCTGAAAATACGATTCAATAAATATTATGTGATGGATTTGGAAAATTTCTCTCACCATAATTTTTTCTTCATGCATGTGATAGATCCATAATATTTCTCTCACCATGAATAAAACAATTGATCAGATGGCACTTATTGTTTAGCAGAACAAGCTTGGTGGGCACGTACCAGAAAATGATAGGAAGAAGGCTAGTCAAAATCCCCTTGATGATAGAGGAAAAGGAAGACATGACCATGATTTAGTTGTTGTTTCTTCATCATTATCCACATGGATTCTTGATTCACAAGCCTCTAATCATGTGGCCTCATCACAAGAGTCCTTCACTTATGTGGATCCACGCACCGATCCTTCCATTTTAATGGGAGATGATACACCTTTTTAGGTATGTGGGGAAGGTAGAATTGATTTAGAAAATGGAAATTTTCAGAATGTGTTGCATGTACCCTTGTTATTCATCAATCTAATTTTCATTTATCATATCAAAAATTTAGGTAACAGAAAGTGAGTGGAGTTCACTCTGGATTCAGTAGCGATTTCATATATTTTTTATGGATCAAAGGTTGCAATTAGGGTAGCAGTCACTAGTCCATGTTGTATTCTTTTTCCCATTTCATTCCTAAATATTATTTTGTTTTAGTAATAAAACATGCTAATGGAGTTATCAAGTTATGGTATGAGATATTTTTTCACCTCAATTACCTCTATTTGCAATAGTTTAGCAAGAAGGGTATGGTGACAGGTTTTCCATAGACAAAATTTTCTAATGGAGTTTGTTAAGGATGCATACTTGGAAAGAATCAAAAAGATATTTGAGAAGGGTAAGGCATCAAGGGACTCTTCACCCTTTGATATTGTTCACAGTGACATCATTGGTTCATTCCCTCACCTATCCATGAGTAGGGCCAAGTGTGTGTTGACCTTTATTGATGATTGGTCAAGGTACACCTAGGTGTATTTTCTCAAGAAAAAAATTGAAGTGTTTGAATATCTAAAAGACTTAAAAACACATGTAGATAAGTAGTTAGGGAAGGGGATTAATGTAACATCCACGGTTCTAATCCCTGTGAATTATAATGTAATTTTATAAATTTGAATTAGGATGGCGAGCCGATGTGTTTGGGTGAAGAGCTCGTATTGATTTAATGTGGCCGAGTGCCAAACTTCATATTATGAACATTGAAATAATTAATAAAAGTAATAATCACTAGATGCGATATGAAAGAGATGAATAATAATGGGGGGATATGATTACACAAGAGAGAGATGGGTCCAAGGAGGAATTACTCATGGGTATCAATTCAACCCACATTCATGAATTATTATCTTTGTGTATAACCTTCTATTTTCTTATTTGTATGAGAATACAATCATTTAAATCATGTAAGAGGGTGGGTGTGAGTGGTCACATCCCATAGTTATTGAAGAGCATGGGATGAATTACAATCATCCTTGAGAAGAGTGTGAGTCAAGCAAGCAAGGAAGGGAGGGAATTGGTATGCAGAAGGGGAACAATTTTTACATGTAGGTTTTGGGAACTAAAGAAGGAGAGGAGGGCTTGGAAGAGGACCAACCATGATATAATTCAAGGAAACTATTGTTTGGATATGTTTTTATGTTGAGAAAGAGGCCTGTGTGCATGTAAATTGGGTTGTAAGTCGGTGGTGCGATTTCCTGTTGAGGAAATGGCTCAAAGCCTTGTGAAGGTTGTTGTGAGAAAACTTGAAGCATATAAAAGTTCCTAGATCCTAGATGACGAATTCCTGGCCAACCAAGTGCACTAGGAAACCTGATAAATGAATGATATAGCCCAAGGGACTGTGAGTAGTGAAGGGGGTACTTTCCTTGGGTAGTACATGTTGTGGGGAAAAGAGAGAGTTGGAGGTTTGTGTTGATGTTTTGGTATTTGCGTGAGGTATTAACCTCCATGTGTAACCTATGACTTAGAATAGAATATTCTGAAAGCAAGTGAACCATTAAACAGATGTGTGGAAACCCTAGAAGACAAGTTGGCCTAGCAGAATAATAATATTATAATATTATCTTCCAGAAATACAAATCAGATCCACAAGAAAAAGATAAACATAAAATATAATTACTAGAAAGTCAGGTCGGCCCAGCCAGAAAAGTCACTGTACAAATTAATATAAATAAAGGATGTTTTAGGTCATTTGGATAGCCAGTCATTGCACAAGTCTTATGGAGAGATGCATTTGCAGCTGCAGTTGCAAGGAGGAATAAGGGCATATGTTCATCTCTTGGTTCTTGGTCTCTCTCTAGTGCTATCTTGGTGATTCTCTTGGTGGTTCTTGGTGAAACTCTTGATGATATTATTGGTGATACTCTTGGTGATATTTTTGATAAGTATGGTCCAAGTCTGAGAGAGTAGTGCAGTTGCAGCTATTGCAGTTGTGTATGGTACTTGTTCTGTGGATATGGAGACTCCCTCTCTTGTGTGCTACCCTGGGAGAAGGAGCGCTCTACTTGTCTTGAGTTGTTGCTGCAGTTAATAGCTAGGGTTTATTTGTTGGTTCTAATGTATAATTCTTGTAATTATTCTAAGAAAAGTTTAATGTGCTCAAGGGTGGCATATGTGAATGCCTATGGTTGGGTGACAATGATGCGACATTGTCTATGGTTAAACGAGCATACCAAAATTTCAACATGATTTCAAAGATGGTTTCCTTTGTAACATTCTAACCATTGGAAGGAAGATCCTCAGTTTCCCCCACTGTAAAAATCGTTGAGCACTTACTAAATTCACTAAGAAGGTTTCATAAGTAGGACACATCTCTTCCCTGAATCAGATTTGCAAATTTCTGAAGTTTAGAAATTAGGGTTTCCTCATAAAACCCTAGATCTGCAGTACTAGTTGCAGTTTCAGTGCTAGTTCCTTTGTACCAGTTCCTTCATTCTAGTTTCTTTGTGCCAGTTGCAACACCAGTTGCAGTGCAAGCTGCAGCACCATTTAGAGTGTTATTTTCCGCTCTATTTGTAGTACTATTTGCAACACCAGTTGTAGTGCCAACACTAGTTGCAGTGAAAGGTTATGTGAAGTTTTGGGACTAATCTTTGGTTTTCCTAGTGCGTCTTACCCTAGCGCATCTCCAGCTTCCTTTAAATTACAGGTTGGAGCACCTTTGATGTTTTAAGGTTCATCATTGCTTTCCATCGTTGCAAGATGGTGCCACTTCCTACCAATGTTGTCAAAGGTATGTAATTATATATATTTAAACTATATCACTATTTTGAGAGTGATTGCAGGAGAAGGGATCTCTTGAAATCGTAGATCCAGTGGGATCTCAAATCAAGAACATTCATAGGAACAATGCACTCCAGGTTTGATTGTTTTCATATGCCTCTAGCTATTATGACATTATGAACATCTAGTTGTATTTTGATCTATTGAAGTTATGATTATTATATTAACCTCTATTCAAAGTTAAACTTATAAGCTAACTCTAGTCAGGTTAAGGTTGACATTTTTTTAGAGTTTATTTGCATTATATTCTCTAACTCAGATTTCTGTCAAGAAATCATATTGTCTTAAGTATAGGGGATAGTTTGAAGACAATACTTGTCATCTTAAGTGAAGGAGTCTCATAATAAAATCACAACACTCGTTCTTGAAGGTAAGACTCCAGGTTCCAGGTTTGATTGATTAAATTAATAAGTTTCCAATTTTCACTTATCAAGTTTAATAATTGCTACATTACTAGTTGTGACAACAATCCTTGAAATGATCTATTACTGTTAGATACAATGAATACTTGGTAGCATATAAATGCTAGTACTTGGTTTCAAGATGAACTAACATCTCCTCTAGGAGATACTTCTTACAATGAATACTTGGCAGCATATAAATGCTAGTACTTGGTTTCAAGATGAACTAACATCTCCTCTAGGAGATACTTCTTGTTTTTCTTCCAGGCAGGTCACCTTGGTAATAATATGATGATTACCATGAGATTGTCTTTTATTCTTGTTGACATAAATATGTTCTTATGAAAATGCTATTATAATTTGTGTTCTTGTTTTCTTGTTCTGGGAAGGTTACCATGGAGGAATGATTGATCACAACACTAGAAGAGTGTTGTTCCTATTTCTTATTATTGTATTTTTATTTTGGCTCTTGTTCCATGCAGGTCACAAGCAATAGCTCTAAGAAGGAGCTATCGTGATTATTGTTCTCATTTTTTTATTTATTATAAGAGTATTATTCTTGTCTATTGTTTTCCCTTTTTGTTGTCCTTGTTCAGGTTCTAGGTCACAAATGATAACTCTGAGGGAAGCTACAGTGACGGTTGCAAGAGACAACATATTAGATGGTCTCTAGTTTGAGACATGGAGCAGACTATCCATATAAGACGTTGTATGCATGACTGTATTCATCCATGTACCAAAGAAGAAGAAGATGAAGTCGATTATTTTTCAGAGATACAAAGTATCTCATATGGATATTGATTGTAAGGAGAAGAAGGCTCCAAAGATGACTGAGCAAATCACTGGTATAATTTGGCAAATAAATGACTATGTTACTAAAACTTTTAGTCACAACATGAAAACATGACTAAATTCTACTATTTTTTTTCAACATAGTTACAAATGACTAAAAACACATCTAAATAATTAGTCACACAAATAACAACGACTAAATAAATGACTAATTTGATTGTCGGGTAAACACAACTAAATAAATATTAATAGTCACATAATATAATTTGCAAACTTTATATACACTATAGCTATGTGGATAATTTAAAATATATTTATTATCAATGGTTATGAAAAATATATCATATTTTGTAATATTTTTATATTATATAATATTATAATATTGTTTTTATAATAATTCATGCTATCATTTCACTCCTTTCACGACATATATGAAAATGTTGACAATTAATGTATTCAGACTACTCTTTGAAATGTTGGGGGAATAGGGTTATACTGATCGGATTCATAATTTGATGAGGGTGCAGAGAATTGACTAGGGCATAGAAGGTGGGAGAATATGGTTCTCTTCATAATTTGACGAGGGCGCAGAGAAGGTGGGAGAATATGATGCACTTCAAGTAGTTATACAACTAGTCCATGGGCGTAGAGGGCATGGGTACAATGGTAAATATTCGATGAGGCAGAGGGAGGTGTGTTTGGGGTTTCAGGTAATATACATCTAGTCCATGGGAATAGAGGGAGTGGGTGTAGTGTTAAGTATTCAAGGTGGTAGAGGGAGGTTTATTTGGGGTTTCCGGCCTGACCAATATTTCACAGAAGGGGAGTGGTTGCAGTGTTAAATATTCGATGAGGCAGAGGGAGGTGTAATTGGGGTTTCTGGCCTGACCAACATTCGAGCCCGTGAGCAGTATTAGAGCCAATGAGGTCTAAATTGGAGTCGTAGCCGACTAGGGAAGAAGGGGTTTTAGTTAATTGGACCATTGGAGCTCAGCGCTGACCAGAGGAGAGGGGTTTTAGTTAATTCGAGAATTGGAGGTTGTATAGGTATATAAGAAACTTCCATGGTGGATAAAAATGTTGTGGAGAGGATGTGGAGACTTCTCAAAAGGTGAAGTAAGAATTCAAATTTGCATGGGACTTCTATAGCAACGTCATAGGTAAATAGATTTATGTTTGCAAACCCTAGATGTTTGTTTGTATTTTCTATTTTTGTATTGGGATCTATTCCTTTCTAGATATTTACATTTTCGAACCATAGATATTTATGTGTATGATGAATTTTCTTTGACACATCTGGTGTTACTATATCTTCCACATCTATCAATTGAAAACTACCATCACTCTACACCTCCTTAGAAATTGACCAACTTGTTTTTGTGGGGTGGGTGATTTGGTGCTTGTGAGGGTAATTCCAGTGGTTCCGATTTCCAGTTCTTAGGTGAGGTGAGGTGTTGTTTTGTGAAAGGTGAGGGGCTAAAGGCTAAAGGTGAATGTCTTAAGTTGAAAGTCTAAAGATGAAATTATTTTGTTTAAAGGTGAATGGAAGGCTTCTGGTTAATGGTGAAAGGCTCTCTCAAGCCCCTACCCTTGAGAGAGCCTTTCGCCATTATGTATGCCTTTGAAGGCCTCACCCTTAGTAGCCAACGTGAGCACTAGAAATCCTTTACATCTTGTCTTTTTTTCAATGTTGAGACTCTTAAATTTCTAGAATATTTCTTGTAATTGCACCTTATTTATATCTTCTCTTAGTTAAACAGTCAATTTTTTGATAGACACTTAGTTCTTTCTCTCTCTTCTTTCAATATTGATTGGGTTATTGCTTTTTCACTCCCACTTTTTATGCATACATTGAATGCATTTTTATATGGAGAGTAAGGAATAAGTTAATATTTGAGGGAGGGATGATCCACCCATTCCATGTCTTTCATAGGATTATGTATTCCTTTGAAGGCCTCACCCTTAGTAGCCAACATGAGCACTAGAAAGCCTTGACATCCTCTCGTTTGTTCAGTGTTGAGACTCTTAAATTTATATCATGTTTATTATACTTTCACATTATAATTTATATCTTCTGTTAGTTAAACATTAATTTTTTTGATATTAGACACTTAGTTATTTCTCTCTCTTCTTTCAATATCGATTGGGGAGTTGCTTTTGCACTCCCACTTTTTGTGCCTACATTGAATGTATTGTTTTAGTCTCATTGACCTAATTTTATGATCATTCATTGGACATTACTAAAATTATATTACCTTACCTTATCTTATAAAGACTCAAATTGACATCAATGATTCCAAAGAACTATTGCAACACATTTGAGCTTAATGTTTCTAAATGACTATTGAAACACTTGTAAGGAGAAGACATGTCACAAGATATTTTCAGATGGTATTATATGAATGTATCATTATATGATGTGTGGATTGACCTATTTAAATTTCAAATTGTATGATTGGATGATGCAGTGTCTTCATTTGTTATTAGTCATAATTCATTATTAATAAAATTACAATTATTTTTTCTATATATCTTATTTATACGCGAGATAAAAGAAATTCCCTATGTTCTCTACCCTAATGTACTTTAAAATTTGATGAATCACTCTAGTGATTCTCAAAAATCGTGTCCCCATATTCCTTTCCTTGAATCTTTTTGAGTATGAGACACGCACACAAACAGGTTTGCAATGCATCACTAGAAATATGCAAATAGTTGTAACCCTCAAGAGCAATGAAATAAAGGCCTTAATGGGTATGTACTATCGTTTTAAAAACTTTATAATTACATGAGACCAAAACTTTACATGAAAGGACAAAATATGCACTTGGGTCTTAAATCTCACTAAAAAAGTGTCCCACATAAGGATCCAAATACTAATGCAAGTTCTTCTAAGCAATTTAGTAAGTCCAAATTGCTTGATGTTTTTTCCTCTGTAATGAACCTTGAATTTATGGCCTCAAAAATTTATTTTTGCATATTATTGTTCCCATTTTGATCGACATGACATATAATATAGTTTCCAATTCCAATATTTCATGCCACATACAACAAATATTGAATATTCTACATAAAAGAGTTGACAAGCCCAATTCAATGCTGAGCTTTTAGTTTATAATTTATTTCTAAATATAATTTTTTATCCTAAGATGAATTTCTAAGTTAATATTAAGTTATAGCTTAGTGATTAAACTAACTTGTAGTACATAGATTCCATATCTACCCGGAAGTATTATGAACGAAAAAATTTAAAACAGGATCACATATCACAACAACCCTTTCGTGCGTGCAAGGATGGTAAAAACATTCATTTGGTTTACTAAGTTGATATAAATTTTAAACGATTCACACCGTAGTATTTTATTTTGATGAATATTAGTTTGAAGGGGATTGTTTCATATTTTTGTTCATGTTCCCATATTTCTCCTAGTGGGGGAGGTAGAATGAAAATCCTCCAAGCCCTTCTAAATTCAACTCTCATTGGTCTAAGGATATTGAATTTAGGGATTTGCGTGATAGTGAATGGAAACATATGGACGATCGGTTGGAGGAATCTGTTACATTTTAATTTAGTGACAATTTTAAAATTGTAAAAATAAAATTTGTTGAGTGGGACAAATCCAAACTCAAGGATCCATAAGAGTAGACATGGATACTGGAAGAAGAAATTTCTAACATTTTCAAACCTAACATGAATGGAATTTTCAATGAATAAGAGATAAGTAACTTAAATCTTTTGGAGCCATGAAAAAAAGAGTTTCTTGACTAGTAATAATCAAAATGGAGGAAAAAAACTAGAGCAACTTGGGTAGCACGGGGAGATGAAAACACCTTATTTTTTCACAACTATGTAAAGATGATGAAAATATCAAATACCATTTGGAGAGTTAAGAATCAGGTGGGAGGGAAATATCATAGGTTTTTTGAGATGGTTGAGGTGAAAAAAATTCATTTCAATAGGGTTTTTAATGAACCTCATAGAGAAGTCCCCGAGGTGTAGGATAGTCAGTGATAGAGTGTGCTGTTAAGGCACTTCGTGATGTTAAAGTCACCGGTTTGAAACCTGCGGGGAAAAAAAATCCATCCATGTTAAGGGTTGGTTTGGCTCAGTTAGGGTGCGATCCCTGGGTGATTTTGACGGATTAGATGCCCATGAGTCACGGTTTCACAACCACATGCTAGTCCCACAAGTCACGGACAAACTAGCAAACAAAAAAAAAAGAACCTCATAGAGAAAATATTGTTGACATAATCTAAATGACAATTTTTTCCTAGTTTTCTAAATCAAGATAATCTTCCACATCTATCAATTGAAAACTACCATCACTCTGCACCTCTTTAGAAATTGACCAACTTGTTTTCATGGGGTGGGTGACTTGGTGCTTGTGAGGGTAAGTTTGATGATTTTCATTTCTAGTTCTTAAGTGACGTGAGGTGTTTTTTTGTGAGAGGTGAGGGGATAAAGGATAAAGGTGAATGGATTAGGTTGAAAGTATAAAGGTGAAATGATTTTGTTGAAAGGTGAATGGAAGGATTCTAGTTAATGGTGAAAGGCTCTCTCAAGCCCCTACCATAATGTCTCTATCCCCTCGATGATTGGCTCTGACTGGTATATTGACTAATTCATCTCCTCAAAATCCTAATTGATCATGGGTTGGATGAGGACTAATCCTTTAGCTCATTCAACTCCTCTTCCAAATCCTAATATCTTGGTTGACTATGCCACTAAAAATTTCCTATATATATTTCCTATGCTACTAAAACAACATTTTCAAATACATGGAAGTCATAATTAACTTTCTATGAGTCAAGGTTAGCAAATAAATCAGGGTACAATGTGTAAACAAATTCATAGTTTGGGTAATCAAAAAATTCCTTAGCATATGAATCACTTTATTTCTTAGGTAGTGTAATATGTTCCATGACAGTACATCCAATATACATACTCTTGTTATTACATAAATCCAAACTCTAAGTTTCCATGAAAACTAGTGGTACATTCTCGGTTATTGCACAAGATGATTGATCAAGAGCCATATGCTTAGTTTTTTCAAAATATTTGTCAAAAGAAAGGGGTCTATTGTTTTTAATCACCGGGTCATTATTTAAATATTTTATAGATAAGAGTTTCATTCTGCTAGTAGGTGAAGATTTTTCCTCTAACTAATCTTCCTCTTGTTGCTCTTCAATTATAATCGATAAGTCAACAAAGACCTCATGTAGAATAAGGTTCATTCTTCTAGTCCAAGATATATCCTCCCATGTATTTTTTCTTCTGCATGATCATTACTACTTTCATAAAAAAGGACATCTCCAGCTAGCTATGCCCATACTCATGAAGGGGTTTGTGGTTACACATAGGGTCCTCTTGGTCATGGATACACTACGAGGAATAATAACTAGATGCACCATATAAGTCTATGTCTGTGTTGGTTGGAAGACCCTGTTTGTTTTGGTTGGAAAACCATGGTGAGAAATATATCTGATGCTTTTGTTGTTGTGTTAAAGCTAGTAGATCTAAACTAGAATCACAAGTGTGGTCACTTTCTAGCATTCTTCAATATCATAAAAATGGAACTATTATAGTTTTAGAAAAAAATGTAACTCTGATAGTTTCACTACATGATAGTTTTATAAAAGCATTCTTTCAATCTCCTTCAAGTGCCCCCAAAATCATTAATCTACAATAACTTGGCCAAAACTGAGAGTGGGAATTAGTTGCAATAAGAACTACATGCTCCAAAAGACTGCCAAACTGCAGAGGATTTAGATCTTCCAAGGCTGATAAACTCCTCCTTCTATGACACGTTTCTCATTTCCTATTGGCTTCTCTAAGAAATGCTTTCTTTTCCCAACTTCTCTTCACAACTAGAAAATGAAAACTCATTGACTAGCTTAGTTCCTTGTCAATGCTATTTTTGTTAACAACAACTTAGCTGATTTTGTGCCCTTGTACTATTTAAATTACCCGATATTTGTTAATTAACATATCAAATTAATATTGGAATGCAGAACATCAAAGATGAGTCAAATTCTAAGGTTGACAACAGATGAATACCATGCATGTAATGAGAGAATATCCGATGAGAATTATATGGACATATATCCATGTCCATGTAATGATTGTCTTGGTGGAAAGGTGAGAAAAATAAATTTGATTTATCGACATATGATAAGACATCAGAATAGAGGTGTAGGTACCATTTTGTGTTGAATCTCTACTCAATAAAACATAACATATGTGAGTTGATTTGTTTTTTTCCAAGACTGAAACTTGATTTTGTTTCTGAACTTTGCAAGGACAAGATGAGGCCGCCCTTCAACTAAGTCTCTTGTTCCAATATTTACTATTGTGAATCCAATGGACTTTGATTTTCATTTATTTCTCATGGATTAAGCTTTGGTTTCATATTTATTGCTCGATCATCAATGGTTCCAAGAACAACCACATTGATCAATTTTCATAGAAGAATGCCATCTTTCACTATATCAAAGAGATCATTTGTCATAGGATCAATTAGAAGGTATATTTTCATCACTGGATCATCTCTAAGGTAGCTATTGATATGAGCAAAAAATTCCACCTTCTCATATTATCCAATTGTGTGAAGAAAGGTGGTTGTGGCAGTCTTTAGAAATCCAATTTTTTTCTTGGAACCACTTAATTATGTATCTACCTGTGTTTGAAAATTAAGATAAATCCATAGAAAACCTTCGAAATCCACAATATCTTTTGCATTTGAATGGTATTCCCCCATGAAAACTCCTACCTCCTCCTCGATGAATAACTCCTCAAAAATATTTCAGTTTAGCAATTCTAGAGCTCAAATCCCCAACAATTAATTCACCCTTCTCCTTCTTCATGGATACATATTGTTATCTTAAAGTTTGAAGCTATGCCTAGGTGAATTGGATCTGAATCCAATGATATGAAACCAATAATTCCACATATTCTACCACTTCCATTATCAATTGGTAAAGAAGCCTCTGAAGTACTGTCATCAATAACAATGTTTGAGAAACTGCTAGTTACACTTCTATTTTCACTGTCTGAAATCCCTGCATCTTCACTAGTTTGTTTTGTAAGACTCCAAAGAATATGCTTGCAATCAATATAATAAGTATCATTTTAGGATTGACCTCAACAATGTCTTTAGGTATAAGGAAAACATAGAATCAAAGCTTCCTTTCCACATTGATTACATAGGTTGCATTTAGCCACTTTTCTTCCTCATTCTTTCCTTTTGTGATAATGTACCAGTTGAGAACCCTAAGTTCCACATAAATCAATATATTATCAAGATTTCTTTGTTGATTTGGTATTGAATATGGAAATATATAAATACAAGACAAATAGAAAATAAAGAAGTTTGTTTTTATTGAGACAATTTTTGTAGGTAATTATTATAAGATGTAAATGTCCACTCCTATACAGGTGGTATCCCTTTCTGTGTGTGGAAATACAAAAAATAGTCCCATTTTGTGTTGAAGCTCTACTCAACAAAACATAACATATGTGGGTTGATTTATTTTTGTCCAATACTAAAACTTGATTTTATTTTTGAACCTTGTATGGACAAGATGAGGTCGCCCTTCAACTAAGTCTCGTGTTCCAATATTTACTATTGTGCATCCAATGGACTTTGAAGAATTGGAGAAAGTGTATGATTTTCATTTATTTCTCATTTGTGGAGAGCTTGGACACTTTGCTAGCCAATGCACCTAAGCTAAGAAGAGCTTTGGTGAAAGAGAGAGAAGAAAAGAGATTGCAGCCTCAACAAAAGTTGAAAACAAAGAAGAGGAAGATGAGCAACAATTGGCTGCCACAACTAGAGAGTTTTCTAGAATGTTTAAGGATGAATACACTATGTTCTTGGATACAAAAGACAAAACCAGGGCATGATGGTACATATACAACGAGACTATGAGTCACATGAAAGGTGATCGAATTGCAATTCATGAATTCTCAAGTCAAGCTTCAAGAATTTTTAAGTGTGGGGTGCATTCCAGTATGATGGAATTTCATGGAAAAGGGGCAGTATCACTACAACCAGAATCAAGAAGAATTTTTCAGGATACCAGAAGTACTGTATGTACCATGTATGAGAATAAAATTTCTCTCAATCTTATCCTTGGAGCATCAATGCTATGGGGAAATATTCTTTGGCTACAGTGTACACATCGATTCAGTTAAAATTCAAAACCAGGACCACCTGTAATAATAGGAATAAGTGAATATGGGATATATAAACTGTGGGCACAACCTGTTTATAGACTCACGGAAGAAAGAAATGAGTCTACAACTCAAAATGTAAGAGAGCAAGAGGTTATTCTAAATAGACCCACATGATGGGAATGTACTCAATTGGATGAATGGGGATACACAGATAATCTTGGTACATGGTGTAGCATACCCATCCTAGAAGAACAAATAGAATGTCCAGACATGGAATGGTTTGGCCTATTAGACTCAGAGGGAGAAACACATAATGGGGTCAATCCTGGCGAAGACAACTATAGTGACTTTAACTCCCTCGATAAGAGGGAGTGTTAGAGTATAGCTCGGGAAGGTAACTCTTCCTCACTAGGGGTGTCTAGTAATGAGGAGGAAGCCCATCTTTTGACTAGAAAAAAGAAAATTAAATTGTGGGGACCACCTAACTCAAGATAAGATTGCATCTCAACCATTGTTGCATATCAATGCTTGATTAAATCCCCACCCTTGGATCAATTTCATAATGATAGGATCCGACGGATAGGAATGATTGAGGAAAATATGTTAGGGTTAAAAGTAACCTCGAAGCCTCACTATCAATATAAGAGAAAAGAGAGTGAGGTCGACTAGAGAGAGGAGGTGCATACAAGAGGACCAAGACAAGGTATTCAAGATAAAAAACAAGAGGAGGTCGAGAAGGGTCGAGATAGAGACCAAGTTAGGTCTCTCTGTGTGCACAGGGAGGAAAGCGCAACCAAAGATCAATTCGGGTCTCATAGAGACTAGGTAGGGTCTCTATGCGTGCATAAGGAGGCAAGCAATTCGAGTCTCATTCTATGAACAAGGAGTCAATTTAGGGAAAGCAGTTCAGGTCTCACTTCCTGGATGAGGAGCCATGTTAGGGATAGCGTTCATCACAGTTAATGAATAGAGGCCGAGTTGGGCTTGAAGGAGGTAAAGGAGCCGAGTTAGGGAAAGTAAGATATATGCTCGAATTACACACTCGTCCAATCTGAAAAGAAAGTGTGCCGAGGTCAAAGGTAATGGTATAAGTTATGCTTTGAGAAGATACCGGTCGAATATAAACTGAGTAGCAATTCCAGTTTTATTTTTTTTGGTTTTGATAAGTATTACCAGCAGAAGTAGAGACCTGTACAGGTCGTATGATATATGTAAACTCAACTTGAGTAAATGTTATGCTTGCAGTGGATTGATATAAATAAAATTTCATTGTTTTGATGATATTCATTGATGTTGTGTTGTTTTAATGGTTTGGTTGTCATAGGAAAGAGAATAGTTTAATTCTACTTATGTTCAGAAATGTTTTATACTTCTTAGTGTTATTTTTCTTCAAATCTCTTTTGCATTCGAATGGTATTCCCCCACAACAAATCCTACCTCCTCCTCGATGAAAAACTCTTCAAAAATATTTCAAAATAAATTTCCAAGACTAGAGAGTGTTGCCTAGCCTCCCTTTTCCACTCTACAGGCTCCCATGTAGAAACCCTTAATTTCAAGAATGAATCTTCCTTGAAAAAATATCATGTGCTCTTGAAAAAACACATAATTTTCCATTGAGTCAAGTTGCAATGCCAAATCCTTGGCTATAATTTTATTAGCATCCATAAGAAAATTGATAGGACACTAGGCACTAGTAGAATCCGAAGTTGCATTCTTTGGGAAAACATTAATAAACCATTGGTTGAGAAACTTAGACAATTGATTGGTAGAAAAAAACTTTAGATTCCAAATAAAAGAAGTCATCACTAATATTATCCCAAATCGAATTTTAAAACCCACAAGGTATCTCATCCATGCTTGGAGATTTACCATTCTACATAGAATTTAATAGAAAAAATAATTCTTCCTTGGAAAATCACTATCTAACATGTTCCTATCACTGAAAGAATCCTTATGAGGGACCAGACAAAGACAAGCATCTCTATTAGTCACCACACCATCCATCAAATCATAGGGAGAAGAAATATTATGAAAATGGGAGCTAATCATATCTCTGATCTTAGTAAGATCCATAGTAAGAAAGCCATCAAAATGATGCCACACAAACACCCTTAGTAGGGTCTCTATGCGTGCATAAGTAGGCAAGAAGTTCGGGTCTCATTGTGCAAACAAGGACCTGATTTAGGGAAAGCAGTTCGGGTCTCACTGCCTGGATGAGGAGCCAAGTTAGGGCTAACGTTCATCACAGTCAAGGAATATAGGTTGAGTTGGGCTTGAAGGAAGTAAAGGAGCTGAGTTAGGGAAAGTATGACATACGCTTGTATTACACACTCTTCCAGTCTGAAAAGAAAGTGTGCCTAGGTTAGAGGTAATGGTATAGTCTATGGTTTGAGAAGATACTAGTCGAATATAAACTGAGTAGCAGTTCTAGTTTTGTATTTTGTGGTTTTGATAAGTATTACCAGTAGAAGTGCGTACCTGTATAGGTCGTACTATATATGTAAACTTAGCTTGAGTAAATGCTATTCTTGCAACAAAATGATATAAATAAAATTGCACTGTTTTGATAATATTCATTGATGTTGTGTTGTTTTAATCGTGTGGTTGTCATAGGAAAGATAAGAGTTTAATTCTACTTCTGTTCAGAAATATTTTATCCTTCTTAGTGTTATTTTTCTTCAAATAATTTTTTGCATTTGAATGGTATTCCCCCACAATAAATCCTACTTCCTCCTCGATGAACAAATCCTCAAAAATATTTCATTTTAGTCATTCTATAGCTCGAATCCTCAAAAATTAATTCACCCTTCTCCTTCTTTGTGAATGCATATTATTATTTTAAAGTTTGAAGCTCCACCTTGGTGAATTGGCTCCGAAGCAAAGGATATGAAACCAATACTTCCACATAGCCTGCCACTTCCATTATCAAGTGGTAAATAATCCTCTGAAGTATTGTCATCAATAACAATGTTTGAGAAACTGTTAGTTACACTTCCATTTTCACTGTCTCAAATCCCTGCATCTTCACTAGTTTGTTTTGTAAGACTCCAAAGAATAATGCTTGCAATCAATATAAGTATCATTTTAGGATTGACCTCAATAATGTCTTCATGCATAAGGAAAAATGAGCATCCAAGATTCCTTGCCACATTGATTATATAAGTTGCATTCAACCTCTTTTCTTCCTCATTCTGGCCTTTTGTGACAATGTACCAGTTCACAACCCTAGATTCCATAGAACTCAGTATATTATCAAGATTTCTTTGTTTATTTGGTATTGCAGATGGAAATATATAAATACAAGATCAATACAAAATTAATAAGTTTGTTTTTATTGTGATAATTTATGTAGGTAATTGTTATAATATGTAAATGTCCACTCCTATACAAGTGGTATTGTTTTCTTCTTGATTCTTAACCTTTATCTGATATTGAATATAGTGCTCCTTTTTTCTAAGGTGACACAACTATAGATAATGGAGAGTTGCTTGATGTTTAACTTTTTTTACTATTGACATATAGTGCTACTTTTTTCTAAGGTAAATCGACTACAAATATCCAAAGTTATGAATTGTAAGGTTAATTGCCTTGGGAAATGAGATCATTTCTTGTAAAATAATGCTTTAAATGATTTTAATATAATAATTAATATCATATCATAAAAGATATTCGAAGGCTCATCACAATTTTTTATGTTATGCACTTCTTTTTTTACATCTCTGTCAATGCTTGTTGCGATTATGTTGTTTCATTGTTTGAAAAAGAGAACAGTTCCCTTGGAGACAATTTGCTGTTAATTTTAAATGTTGCATATTATTTTGCATGATGGTTAAACCACATGTAGAGCAATCATAGGAAACATGCAATGCCACAAAAGGAAAAGGCATTTATAATGTCAACAAAGATCCTAAGATTGCACAAGAGCATGTCAATATTGGTCATAGTGATCATGAAGAACTCGTCGAGGAATTTGTAAAGGACATTATTGATAGTGGTGTTGAATTTGAGGTAATCAAATTTATCAAATTTTTGTTGTGATAGTTAATCTATCCCAATGTTTTGTCATAAATTTTCACGCTTAAAATGTTCTTTTTGACAAAAATTTATTGTTTGCATTCTTCATACTTTTGAATTCTTAATAAGACATTAATATTCATACTTTTGAATGTTGTATATTTGTTTTGCATGATGAAACCATATGAAGGGAAACTCTATAAAAGAAGCATGATGAAAAGGATAAATCCTTATCAAAAGAGCTATGAAATATGCACTAAGTGATCTCAATATTGATAGCGATCATATTGGCGTTGAACTCAAGAATACTGTGTAGTATATTCATATTGGTACTAGTGAACTTGAGGTGAGTGCAATAATTATACGCTAAATATTAGAATATAATTCTTGTTTTAACATTTTTCATATCTCAAGATAATGTGTATTTCTTTGTTTTTGCGTAAATGTATTGAAAGAAAGGAAGCTTCACACGGGGGCCTTTGAAATATTTGCAAAAAATGATAGAGATGATTTTTATCACATCTGTTAGACAGCTTGCCCCACTAATTTTATGCAGTTGTTTGAATGTATGTTCATGGATCTTTTATATTATGGTGTATTTTCATACTTGGAAACTCTTAGTGACAATTGTTTGAATGAATGCATGTTCATGGACTTTTTTATATTATGGTGTATTTGCAAACTTGGAAACTTTCAGTGATAGTCAATGACAATACTATACTACTTTGACATATATATATATATATATATATATATATATATATATATATATATATATATATATATATATATATATAT
>ML778140.1:912082-927647 GCA_009831015.1 Picea engelmannii | reverse complement strand
TTCCTTAACTTTAAAAACAAGAGACTAGCATTTTCATCAAATTTTTCTTTAGTCTCACATGCCTAGTTTTGGATTAGTCAACAACCCTAACTTGAAGTAATCATAACTTTGAACCTATAATGTATAAAGATATGAAACTGATACAAAATGTTCTTCAGTGTGTTTAATTCAATTCCTCCAAGTTTCACTACTTGGAATCTCTCAGAAAAATATTTATAGAAAAAATGGGATACCTTGCTGAATTCTGGCTCATTCTAGAGAGCGACCTTGTAGAGCTTGTCCCACACAAAATGTTTGATGAATTGATCTAAAAATATTAAAAAACATACTATATACTATACCCTAACCAACACATTTGGTCTCATTGAATTTGGATCTGTTATGAAGAAGTTATGACATTTTTACTTGAAACAATTGATGTTGACTAGTTTCAGGAATGGCCACAAACCCTGTTTTCCACGGAGTGTAACTCCCAAAATAAAATGAACCACAAGATGAATTTTTTACCACAGATACTTGGATATGTTTTGTCACTTGTAGAGCAATTTCAGGATCTGAATCATTATATAAAAAACATTATAGTGAAAATGGTGATATGACTTGTAAATAACATACCTTAGAAAGCACCATCAAAATAATTTATCCTTCCTTGCATTTTGGCCTTATTTTCTTCATCTTCACTCAAAATTATGGTTTAGATATCCTTGGTTACCTCAGACACATATATATTCAATATTCTCAAGTGTGATTCAAATGAGAGAGCCTTGCCTCTTATTTATACTCTCCAAGTAGCTTCCTTAAAAAACATCTTCTAGGTCACTTGGCCCACTTTCCTTATTTTAGGGTTGGGTCCACTTATAATTTATCTATTAAATTTATTATTGAAATAATTTATTTTGTATTCACTTTGAATTTCAATACACTCATCACTTCACTTTATTATTTACCTTTTAAAATCTCTTAAACCACTTTGACTACTTTGACCTTTTGGGGCTTCTAGATGACATATGAGGGTCCTCCAACTTCGTAAGGCCATAAATCTCAAACCGTGAGGAGTTATGTGACGTTCTACATACCACCGGAAATGACATGACATATACTATCCATATAGAATAGTATTATCTGAAAATATATCATAACTCATACCGTTACCCATCAAACAAACTTGGTTCCATTACCCAAACCTGGGGTCTCCAACTTCTCATGGCCATAAATCTCTAACCATGAGGAGTTATGTGACGTTCCACATACCACCAGAAATGAAATGACAACAACTATCCATCTAGGATATTTTCCCTGACAAATTAACTTTCCTTCATCTCATTATTCCACAATTAAGCGTGGGTTCTCTTACTCCACAAAGTGTCTTCCTGTGAGGGATTTCACCATAAGGGGACCACTTTGCAGTTCATCTATATTTACTTCTTATCAACCATGAAAAAACAATAATGAGTCATATTTACATCAAACAATATTGGGTCCATTACCCAAACCTTTGTGCTACGGGGCTTTCTTCAAGGGTTTACATCAATGATAACCAACCTTAATCAACATAAAGGTGATTCTAATAAAGAAAACCAAAAAGAAAAAGAAAAGGGAAAAACAAATGAGAAAAGAGAAAATGAGAAAGTGAGAAAGTGACAGATGGTGTTGGAAGTAAAAGGAAACACATGATGTCAAACTCCACTCAAATGACATATAATGTTGTAGAGGATTTGAGTAAATTAAGAATAACCTTGCCTTTATGGAAGTGTTGAATATTCCCCAGCAAAGAGAGAACATTTTGAAGTTGTTAGATGATCCATCTGAAAGATCAGAAGCTATTGTTACCGGTACAAAAAAAATTCCTAGTCAGTCAGCTGCCAAGCTAAGAGGTAAAATTCCTCCCTTTTACATTTCTATTGAAAATCATGATGTTGAAATGCATAATTGTTTAGTTGACATTGGTGCGATGAACAATATCATGCCACTTGCGGTCATGGAGGCATTGGGCATGAGTTGCACCAAGTATTATGAAACTGACAGAAGTATTTATGCAACTGATTCTAGAAAAGTGCCAGCTTATGGATAAATCAAGGACTTTTTTTCTTGGATTACAACAGCCCCCCATATCATTATAGTTTTCAGTATCATTGTGGTAGACCTTCCTCCGACATATGGAGTTGTGCTAGGAAGAGACTGGACATCTATGATCAGAGGATATATAATGAACGATGGAAGTTGTATGATACTACCTGGAAAAGAAGGAGCAATGATTAAAGTGACCTGTGAACCTAGAAAACCCTTCTCCTTCAAAAAGAAGGACACTGAGTTGATGGAGGATTATATAGATGCTGAGATTGAAACTATGATATCCTAGACATAGAAAATAATGAAATTATGGAGCAATTGCAAGACACGGAGAATCAAGAATATCCGTTTGAAGGGTACTAGAGGATGTCCTTTGACGAAGCCTATTCAATCTCTGGAAATGGATTTGGAATTGTTCTTATGTTTCCAAGTAATATTATGCATCCACACGTTATTAGACTGGAGTTGTCATGCACTAATAATGAGGCAGCGTATGAAGCTTTGGTTCAGGGGATGATCCTTGCACAAGAAATGAAAATAGAATATCTGATTGTAACTGGAAACTTAGAGTTGGTCATCAATCAAGTGACCCAGAGGTACAAAATCAAAAAGGAAATACTTAAGTTGTATTTCAAAATAGTTAATGAATTGATGGAATATTTCAGTTCCTTCAATATTTCTTTTATTCCAAGGAACAAGAATCATAAGGCAGATTCACTAGCCTTGGCAGTCTCATTGTAAAATCCAGATGATACCCAAAGAAAAATGTCTTTCCAAGTAGAATGAGGCTTCCAACTGTCCCTACCCGATAACATTGAGTACTTGCAAGTGTTTGAGAACGATGAACAATTGGAATTTTTTTTGTTAAATAATGATGATGATGAAGATGATCACTCGTCTATTGTCCCCAAAGATTGTTTAGAATATGAATCTCTTTTCATGAAAGAAAATCATGCTAAGAATATCCTTGAAGAATTTTTTGTTCAAAAGGTGCAAGAAATGAGAGAATTCAATATTGGCACTGACAGTTCCCTGAAGTATGTCAACTTGGGAGTTGATTGCACCACTGAGGAAGAAAATCAATACGTTTCCTTGTTCAAAGAATACATCGATGTGTTCGCTTGGACCTATGATCTTCCAGCATATCATTCCTTTGAGGGAAGGAGCAAAGCCAGTGAAAAAAAGAATAAGGATGATGAATCCCAAGTTGAAACCTCTGGTAGAGCTTGAATTGGAGAAATTGAAGAAGGCATCAATAATTTATTCAATTAGACACTCATAATGGCTTTCAAATCTAGTGATTGTAAGAAAAAAGACCAGCGAAATCTAGATGTGTGTTGACTTCAAAGACCTTAACAAAGCAAGCATAAAGGATAACTTTCCTTTTCCTAATATGGAGTTCCTTCTCCAACAAGTTATTGGATCTGCCTGCATGTCCATGCTGGATGGTTTTTTTGGATATAACCAAGTCTTGGTGGTTAAGGAAGAGAGGGAAAAGACAACATTTATCACACCTTGGGAAACATATGCATATGCTATAATTCCATTTTGTTTGAAGAACGTTGGAGCCACATTCCAAAGGGCCACAGATTATGCATTCAATGGTTTCATAGGAAAATTTATGGTATACTATCAAGATGACTTGACACTACATTCAAAGAAAAGGGATGATCATATCCATGATTTGAGAAAGGTTTTTGAAAGATGTAGATTACATGGTGTCTCTCTAAATCCAAAGAAATGCTTGTTCGTTGTGACTCAAGGAAAACTGTTGGGCCATGTTGTATGCAAGTAAGGGATTTACATAGATCCAGAAAGAATTAAATAAATAAATGAGCTCAACCCCCTGACATCTAATAAGGGATTCCAATCATTTTTCAGCAAGATCAATTTTGTGCGAATATTTTTTCATGATTATGTAAGCATCTTAAAGCCGATAAACGTTTTATTGAAAAAGGAATAGAGGTTCTAATGGACAGTGGATACTCAAGAGGATTTCAATAATATCAAAGGATAAATTACCACTACTCTTGTCCTCATTAGTCCGGACTTTCAAAGATTTTTCATCATCTATTCATTTTCTACAGAGACAGTTGTTTCCTCTATTCTTACTTAGAAGAATATCAAAGGAGAAGAACTCCCAATAAGTTTCATGAGAAAAACCCTACATGACTATGAATTGAGGTATTAAGAACTAGAGAAATAGGCCTTGGCCCTTGTGAAAGTAGTAACATATTGAACTCCCATGTTATTGCTTATGTTCCCTCATGACCAATGAAGATGCTTCTGAATCAACAATTGAGAGAAGGAAAATGGGATAACTGGTTGGCAAAGATACAAGAATATGATATCGAGATTAAACCTTTAACATCCATCAAAGGACAAGGTTTATGTAAGCTCATTGTGAATGGAGATTCGGTTGACGAACTGATTTCAATTTCAGTTGGAGAAACCTTGGCTGATTCAGAATGGTATGGATATATTATATTCTACTTAAGGTCTGGGCAATTTCCTATCACCATGAACCCCAAGGAGTGAAGAACATTGAAAATGAAGGTGAATCAATACGTGTTGATTGCTGACATATTGTTTAGAAGAAATTATGATGGTATGTTGCTGAGATGCATTGATGAAAATCAAGACCAAGAAATAATAAGAGAATACCGTGAGAGAATATGTGGTGGGCACTTTTCACCTACTGCAACCACCCACAAGATGATCGGAGCATGATTCTATTAGTCGTCAATTTTTAGAGACTCGTATGTCACAATAAGGAAGTGTTTGTCATGCCAACAATTTTCAGGAAAAATGAAGAAATCCATGATTCCTTTGCAACCCATAATGGTAGACCAACCATTCTTCGAATGGGGACTTGATGTTGTTGGGCCAATTAATCCAAATTCTAGCAAGGGGCATATGTACATTCTAACAGCTACAGATTATTTCACAAAATGGCCGAAAGAAATGGCATTAAAGAAGGTTGATGTTGAAGAGCTAATTAAATTCCTCAAAAACAATATTCTGTCGAGATTTGGTGTCTCAGATAAATTTATCACAGACAATGGTTTGATTTTCATCGAGTCAAAGTTTACATATTTTTTCAGAGAATACAAAATCATCATGGGTCAATCATCAACTTATTATCCACAAGGTAATGGCATTGATGAATCCATAAACAAAACACTAGTTCAGATACTGACGGAAACCATTGACAAGAATCAAAGGAATTGACATCTAAAGCGGACGGATGCATTATGGGCAAGCATAACGAATCTGAAGGATAGCATTGGGATGTCTCCATATCTATTGTTTTATGGGAAAGAAGCAAAAATGTTGATTAGCCTTGAGCTCAATGCATTGATTTTTGTGGTTAATATTGAAGATACATAAGACAATTCACCCATCCAGAGGAGAATTAATCAGTTGCTGAAATTAGAATAAGAACGAAGCAAGGCCATGAATCGAACTTCTCAGAGGAAGCATAGAGTTAAAAGGTATTTTGATCAGAGTACAACTGTAAATAATTTCCAGAAAGGAGAGTTGGTGTTACTTTGGAACAAGGCCAAGGAGAAACCATCCATGCATACAAAGTTCGAAGCAATCTGGATCAGGCCATATGTCGTCAAGAAGATATTGGGATTTAATTCCTATATGCTCCAAGACATGAAGGATAAAAGGTTATTGTTGCTTGTCAACGAGCAACATTTGAAAGGTTTCTTCTCTTAATACTTTCTCATTCTCAATGTACATAATTTTATTTTTTCAGAATGTATATTCTTACTCTCACTCCATATCCCAATGGGCGAAAGCACCTGGTCACGTGAGATTCCAGATTCTTGACAACCCACAAGGGGTTATAATCCCACAGTGGGAGCCTGTTGTTGAGGTCAATTCCTTCTTCCTAAATTTTTTTCCCCTTTTCTATTTTCCCAACTTCTTTTGTCCATTTATTTTCCCTCTTCTATACTTACCCAAATTCCCATTTTCCTTTCTCCCTTTCTAGTTTTCATACTTAGTCATTTTTCCAAAATGACAGGTTCGCGGGTTACCGGGTTGGTAGACTCGCAAATCCTCATCTCCATCCACACTCTCACATATTAAGTCTGAGCGACTGCCACATTATCCTATACTTAGTCATTTTTGTAGTCGCGGGTTCCTGGGTTGGCGGGTATCAAAGATTTCATATCCCTTGTTCCGTGACACACATTTTGTACCCAAACAATCTACGATTTACATTTTGAGGATTGGACTCCTCAGGATCCTAAGTACCTCATCTCTCCTATATTGAGTCGAAATGACCGCGTTAAAACACTTATCTAATTCTCAACCTTCTACAATGGCAGGTTCATGGGTTCCCTGGTTGGCGGGTTCACAAAAGTCCCAAATGTTATTTGCTCTCGTCCATCCCTGCCACCTTTGTTCTTTTCCCAATACACATTTAGTATGATTTAATGCTAATAAATCATCATGCAGGTCCCGTAAATATTGTCAATAATAGGTGAAGGGCTCGAGGAGATTTATTATTAAACCACATTAAAGCATGATTTGCGGAAGATTATATTATATATCTCAAGCGCTCATTTCAAATATTATCTGGATCAAAAGAACGCTCTCGTCAACTTATGGAAGCAACAGATCAACAATAGTTCTGCGAAGATACTTTGAACATTTTTGGATGAGAGGACTAGGAATTTCAGTGGTCTAGAGCATACTCTTATTATTCATCCCCTTCTTCTCAGAAGGAAGTAATTTGGACGTCCAGAATTGCTCGTGCAGGACGCGTTCCTAAATTTTTTTACTGCAGGGAGTTGGTTTCCTAGTGCACTGAGAAGTATATACCAATTCAACAGATAATTCAACTCCAAGACCATTCTCTCGTCTCTCTTTCTCCTCAAGTGTTTCGTAAAATGCTAAAACTCCTAGAGCCAACACTCACCTTCAAAGGTGAAGATTGCAGGGACTTCTTGAAAAAACATGACAATGGCCTGGATGTCTTACTTGAATTTTTGGAGAATCCCACGACCATCCCTGAAGATATTACTAGATTGTAGGTCAGCTTATTTAAAAACCCATTTCAGAAAATTGCTTGGTTATTTACCAGAGTTACAGGCCAAGAAAATACTTCCAACATTTCCCGTATGATTCTTTACATCTTATATTTTACTGTCAAGGAGCAGGCCATTTTCGATCGAGGGAAGTTGACTTCCATTGAAATATCTTCCCAATTGTATCAATGTAAAAAGCATAAGAAATTATTTATGTCTTCTTATTTGGTTTTCACAATAGCGCATTGATGTTAGTTTCCTAAATTGTCTATATGCAAGAAGGTGAATTGTGAATTTGACCCTGTGACCTTTTGGTACCAAGCATTATGTAGGCACAAATATTCCCTTCATTTTTATGATGTTTTCAACGATTTTTTCTCAGTTTCTAAAGAGTTGTTTTTTGAAAGAGATATCCCAAGAATATCTTCTCAAGCTAGTAAATTCCTCGATAGAAAGGAGACTTTGGAGAAAATGGATAATTACAATGGCATAAGGATTTTAGGTTCCAAGTAATTTCCTTCCTTTCTTCCATGCCATATATCCTACATAATGTTTGTTACAGAAGTTGCAAGGCAATATAACTTTTGGTTACACTTTTTTCATGAAAAACGAAAAAATCAATTCATTCCTTTGCCTTGGAAAGTTGGGTATTTTGTATTCAGAAGTATGAACAAAATTGATGAATTTGCAAACCACTTCCACAACTTGAATCTCAAGCATTATGAAAATATTAGAGGGCTTGAACCTAACGAAATATTTGTGGAACATATGTTAACAATGGGTTTCAACAATTCATTTATCCACACTTTTCTAGGAGAAGAATAAGATAATCACCTGGGAGATTCTACCCACACTGCTGGTGACTTAGAGACAGTTCTTAGCATAAACGAATTGTACAAACATAGAGGAAAAGGTCCCAGTGAAAAGAGTTCCTAGTCCCCAACTATTAATCCTAAGACTAAAACACCTCGGAGTAGTGCTCTAGTGGTCCACCCATCTAAAAAAGTAATCAACAGTAGTTAAGGCCGAGAAGGAGACAAGAACCCCCATCTAGGAAAAATTGAAATCTCACATAAACTTCCCCTGAGGAAGAAGAGAAATAATATTATACAAGAGGAAGAAGAGCATCATGTCGATATTGACATCAATATATTCTCCCTAGAAGATATGAAGCTCGAGGCTGACATTGAGAATATGTTTCCTAACATTGATCAGCCAGGAGGCGCAACCCACTAGAATCAGTCATTGGAAATTGTCGAGAATGACAATGAATGTAAGAAATTAATTACTGAGAAGAGTGATGCAAAGAATAAAAAGGGGAAATCTTGTTTGGAGGTTAACCTAAGAAATATGCGGCCTTCCCAAATTTTCAGAATTCATAAAGTAGCTGGCGATGCATTGGATGATTCCATTGGTGATCTCTAAGCGGAAAATATAAAGTTAAAGGAAAGGATTAAGGAATTGGAAGAGACTTTGATGCCTATTCCACTCCTTTCCAGCCCTATGGAAATTTTGGAGAACAATATCAAGAAAATAATGGCATTGATTACATAATCTTGGGAAATTTCAAAGAGGATGATTTATTTTGGCTCGAGGGCACATGCCTTCCTTGAATATCTGCGGGCCGACCTAAAAAATGGAGAAGGTTTCTACCTTGATTCCGTAGTACCCTATGGTACTAAGGTTACCAATATGTCAGAGCTAAAGAGAAGAAAGGAGGACCTTCCCTCTCCAAGTTGGGTCAAGTAGTTGTATGCCTACTGGAAAGATAAAATAAAGAATTTGAACAACATCGTTCAGGCATGCATCCAAGCCATAACAAGGAGAGAAGAGTTATTCAAAAGGATCATGGAGATGGACCTAGCTGGAAGAACTAACGTAGTCTAATATCCCAAGTTGATCTTGAACTCGTTGTTCCTAACAAAACAATAGTTTGGTGAGCAAGTTGATATTTTTAAAGGATTGTCAATTGAAAAATTATATGGCATAATTGTATATGATGAGAACACCATAGATAACTAGCTAGTGGATTACTCCGTAAAAAATTAGGATATTGAAGAAGTATTACATGGAATTTCCTTTATCTCCGAGACTTGGAGGGTGAGTTGTTCAATATTAAAATTTGGCATGAAATCAACGTGGCACCTATGAAAAGTTACATCGAAGAATGGTTCAAGAAGGCTATCGATAAATTGATAAATGAAGGGAAAGAAACAATTGAGATAGTTCCTGTAACCGTTGATGAAAACGATAACAGGACATCAACGATCAAATGAAAGGACGAGCGACCATCATAGTAAGTTTATGTTGATCAGATACTTCTTTTCTTTATCAATTCCTTCATCTAGTTATTCCACCATTTTTACTAGAAATCTTTAATCGAATACTAATAACTCCTTTTTTCTTCTTACCAGGTCTTGCTGATCCTTCTACCACCCACCGTCTTCTTTCTAAAATATTATTTATTGTATTTATTTTCTTTATGGTCTGCGGGATCTCCAATCCCAGTCTTTAAGACAAATGCATTTACAATTTCAAGAATATGTAATAAACTATATATTTTGGGAAATTTCAAGAGAACTAATTCAGGAACAATCTTGACTGTTCTTTGTAACCCTGTTTTCAGAATATAAAGTATTTGAGGTTGATCTATCATTATATTTATTTGAGCTGCCCATGTATCCACTCTGTTAAATTTCTCTTGTGCATGCAGATCATCTTCCTTTTATTTTTATGTGATCAAAAATATTTATCTTAAACTATGATGGATGTGAAGAAATTTTGCTTAATTTATTTAAATGTGTGAATGTGTTTTGTTCCTAGTCCTTTCTCAGGAAATTTCCTTTAGAAGAAAACAAAAACATTTGTCCTTTTATTTTATTGTAATATTTTTGTTTCTTTGAATTACCACCGCAGACTTATGTCAAGTCCCATATTTTGAATATTTAAAATCTCAAGAAAACCTAAAAGAGGAGTACCACCTCTATAAAAACGCAAGGGGTTTTACATCCTCATGAGGTTTCCGTTTAGGTCCTAACATATTCAAGCGTCAACAAGGGCCTACCCAGAATCATTGCAGTTACTAGGAAGAGACCAACATGATCTCGTGACACTTTACACGATGCAAATCCATATAGAATTGACGAACCATATCATGAGGAGTAGATGGTTCCACCAATGGTGAGGCAGGTGGCCCCACCAAGTACCATCTCAGAAGGAGCTAGAGTTCATAGGGATTCATTCCTCATGATCCAGTAAGGAGGACCAACCTCCCAAGGAACATTCATAGGAGACTTCATAGGAAATCATCACATACAGAGGGAGCAAATGGCTCTGAAGATTATACAGACTCAGAGGGAGTCAAGATTTAGAGGGAGAATGGGGACTCAAATATTTTCATATTCAGATGGAAGAGAGAGACATTTTCCAAGACTGAAAGACATATGCCATGGGTTGAGAAGACTATATCAAACCTTCATAGGCTTCAAGGAGATATGAGATATTATGGGAATATTCCCTTGACTTTTCTACAGTGACCAAGGAGGAATCCAGTCAGAAGGACTGGGATATATATATTTTTCTTGGTTTCGATACCAGTAGAGAAGTCAATGGGGACTTCCAAGTTGATCTACAAGATCAAGCATGTTGCAGATAAATAGACTAGAGATGTACAAATCCTGATTTGTGTTCATAGGATTCTCTCAGTAAGAGGGAGAAGACTATGATGAGACACTTCCTCAAGTATATTGCTACCGAAGAATAGGTAGAAGATATGTTGACCAAGCCTCTATCAGGGACAATCTTGGAGTGGTCCAGAAAGACTTCTCCAGTAGTGAGAAGTGATTATTTTCTCCAGTAGTGAGATGTGTTCCTCAGTAATGGGAAGTGATCCTCAATAGAGGGAAGTGATGAGATCCCCAGTAGTGGGAGATACCCCAACATAGGTTGGTAACCCCAACGCAATATGGTATGCTACCCAAGTGCAGGTTGGTAACCCCAACGCAGGCTGGTATGATACACGAACACAGGCTTGTATGCTACCCCAGCGTAGGTTGGTAACCCCAACGTAGGCTAGTACACTACCCCAGTGCAGGTTGGTAACCCCAATGCAGGCTGGTACACTACCCTGGCACAGGTTGGTAACCCCAACGCAAGATGTTATGCTACCCCAGTGCAGGTTGGTAACCCCAACACAGGCTGGGATGCTACCCCAATGTCGGTTGGTAACCCCAACGCAGGCTGGTATGCTACCCCAACGTAGGTTGGTAACCCCAACGTAGGCTGGTATGCTATCCCAACACAATTTGGTAACCCCAATGCAGGCTGGTATGCTACCCCAACGCAGGTTGGTACGCTACCCCAATGTAGGTTGGTAACCCCAAGGTAGGTTGGTATGCTACCCTAGCATAGGTTGGTACTCCAACGCAGGTTGGTATGTTACTCCAGTACTAAAGGCTGGTGAAAGTGTAGAACTTGTTATGATGTATGGATTCATGAAATTAAACAAGACAATGGCTGAGGTGTGAAGAAGTGCATAAGCAGTGATGATGATCATTCCAAGAGGAATACCTTCTTTGTTAAGAGGGAGTGTTTAATTTTTTACTCACATTTTGTGTGAGCTGACGAGTTACTAGTTCTATATGAACTAGATGCCAACTTGTAGTGTCAGAAATGATTCCCAGTTAGAGTGTTGATTAATAGCATCAGAGGTTACTAGCTGGAGGTCCAACCAATAGTGTTGGAGCTGTTTTCCATCTAGATGGCTAATGTGCAACTATGATGATGATACTTGTTACATGATCTGTTTAATCATATGATAGCATGTGTGGATATGGTGATTCTACCTGTAGAATGGTCTTCAAGACCATGTGAGTCTTGACCATGTCATGTGATAAGGATGGATGTGTTTGAAACCACTACATGAAGAACATCTTAGTTAATATCTCCCTAGCTAAGAGGGCGTGTTGATGTTTTGGTAGTTGCGAGAGGTATTAACCTCCACGCGTAACCTATGACTTAGAATAGAATATTTTGGAAGAAAGTGAACCATTAAACAAATGTGTGGAAACCTTAGAAGACAAATCGACCTACAAGAATAATAATATTATAATATTATCTTCCAGAAATAAAATTTGTCTCCACAGGAAAAAGATAAATTGAAAATATAATTACCAGAAAGTCAAGTTAAACCAGTCAGAAAAGTCACTGTACCGATTAATATAAATAAAGCAAGTTTTAGCTCATTTGGATAGTCAGTCAATGCGTAAGTATTGTGGAGAGTTGTAGTTGCAACTACAACTGCAGCTGCAAGGAGGAATAAGGGTGTATGCTCATCTCTTGGGTCTTGGCCTGTCCCTAATGCTATCTTGGTGATTTTCTTGGTGGTTCTTGGTGAAACTCTTGATGATATTCTTGGTGATACTCTTGGTGATATTCTTGCTAAGTATGGTGCAATTCTGAGAGAGTAGTGCAACTACAATTTTTGTAGTTGTGTATGGTACTTGTTATGTGGATATGGAGACTCTCTCTCTTGTGCAATACCTTTGGAGAAGGAGCGATCTACTTGTCTTGAGTTGTTGTTGTAGTTAGAAGCTGGGGTTTATCTGTTGGTTCTAATGTATACTTTCCGTAATTATTCTAATCAATGGTTAATGTGCTCGAGGGTGGCATATGTGAATGCCTATGGTTGGGTGACAATGATGTGACATTGTCTATGGTTAAGCAATCATACAAAAATTTCATCAGTTTGGAACTGTTGTAAAAAATGAACCTAGGTTTGGGGCTACTCTGTGTTTGGAGAGTGGATAGCTAGTGGGCCGAATATCCTTGTGGACTCATAGCCTCAGGTCGGGGGTGTCTTGCTGATGAGAGAAAATGATCAGCAATGCCTATGACTTGAAGGTGCATCCTTCGTTTGAAGCCAATTAATTAATCATTAACAAATAAGTGTTTATGTTGTATTATTTATGATTATTTTGTTGTGTAAATGATTTATATGAATTTTGTGTGCTTGTTGTTGGATTGAACAATTGCATTCATGTTTAATATATGTTTTTAGATGCATTTAGAACCATGGTATCAGTCAAATGGTTAGATTTGGGTGTGATTTGTATCTAGTAAGCTACAAGAATTTGATTAGCAATAAATCTTAATAATTTAATGATTTTATGCACGTAATGTTGCTTAGATGGAGGCTAGGTATGTTACAAAGTGGTAAGAAGTGGAAAAATGGCTAAGTGTTGAGAATTCTCGGACGAACTTATGAAAGGAAGGTTACAAGATTATGAGTCCGTGAGTCTGTGAGTCCACGAAGAAAAAGGAAGCTAAGTGTTGGTGGCGGGTTCATGGAAGATATGAAGATAGGATATGATTCCATGACTTTGCCACCCACAAGCTTGTGAATACAGTAAGGGCTCTAAGTATAAGTGCAAAGTGAGTGCGATGGAACTAGGGGGTGCAAATTGGAGAATGAGAAAGCCCAAAATGAAGAAGAGATATGACTTAGATCCACAATGAATCGATTAAGACAGATCAATGGTGAATATCTAATCAAGAAATGATCAGCCGATTGTTGAGTGTTGCTACTATGTTGCACGTGCTAATGAACATTCCTTCATTGTTTTGCCACCATAAATTTCAGCTCAAAGTTTGGATTTGAGCAAACAAATAGTAATTGGAAAGGTCTTGGGTAGAACAGATATGTCAACCCATAATTTTAAATTGGGTGTTATAATTTCTCATAAAGTAATAAATATATTGTTGTGGCAGCAAAAAAAATTGGAATGGGAAGCATGTAACTTTTGTAACTTTTCTCCGAGAACTTAGATTGAGGCATGAGTATGGTCATCAGAAAAATGTTTCAAAGAGGAATGCATCTAAGGAATTAGATTTTTAATTTGGTGCATTGTGTCCTTCATCAATTGGGATAAAGAATGAGTTGTAGCATCAATTGACAAAATTTATATGCTATGCATAATTCTAATAGAAGTGGTTACTTGCACATGGCACAAAATTAGAGGTACAATCAGGTAGATTCAAGCTAGGATTGAATATCAAAGTAATGGAAACATGGAAGAGATTGTCAATGTTGGTTGAGACAATAAAGAGCTAGAAGACAAGTAACAAAAAGTGGAATTGGATTCCAAGAGCCATGTAATTACATGATGTGAATGTTTTTCCAAATAATGACAAATTTTGGAGAAACCTTCCCAATGATAGAGGTGAGTGCCAAAGGTGATTGTTGTGTAGTTAAGATTGTATATGCTTAGGATAGTACCTATGAATAATCCTAGAGGAACACTTGAAGTGAAATATTTTTGACACATAAACAAAGGTTAATCTTACTAATTGGTCATTTCCATTAGGTATAAGAGCACTCTGCATAGAGTGTTGTGTGAAAAATAATTTCTAAAAAGAGGATAAGATTACACCACTAAGAATTATGTGGGTTTGCTCTAGATTAATCCCAATTTTAATTGGATAATAAAGAGGTCAAGCTTACTGAAAGAGGAGGAAAAAGGACATCATGAGATGAGGTGTGACTCATGAAGTTGAAGAGTCATCTTTGAGTGCAAGAATAAGGGATTGCTAGATATGATCTAGCAACTCTTGTCTAAAAGTACACAAGAATGAAAGTTGCCTCTATTATCAGAGTGCGCGGAAAAAGCAAAGTACGGGAGAAATGGTGGAGTGTATAATTCTATTTGGATCCGAGTGGTCTTGAGTGGTCGAGTAGTGATTCATAATGAATCACTTAATGAAGTGAAAAAAGGATACTTAAAATTGAACTAAGCCATGGATGGAAAGGAGTATTAGAAAGATGACATAAAATAAATATTTTGAAATATTGAAATGTCAATCAATTATAATGGTGTTTCAATACCAGTGTGGTCTAGGAAATGGAAGTGGCTAATTGGATTACAGTGGTAATATTTAGCTAGATTAGTTCATGTTACAACACTATGAATATTAAGAATTATAGCCCAAAAGATGTTGGGATAATATTTCTTTACATAAAGGAAGCCGTTGTGAGATGACAACACTAGTGGACCTAGTGGCCAGAAACACAGAATGGACAAGGCTTGGCTAGAAGGTGTAGAAAAGGGGCCAATGGTGCACAATTGACAAGGTGGCAAGGTTCTACAGGAATTTAGGGACAACCATCTATAATAAAGATCAAATAATTTATTTAAAACTGAAATATATATGCATTGGAGTGCATGATAGAATTGGTGCATGATTCATAGAATAAAGATAGAATGCATGTGCATAAGATAGGAATGAAATATCAAATGCGTGGTGCATAATGATATGTGTTTTTGCATGTAGACATGCTTGAACATACTGGTGGAATGATTATATACTAAGAGTATTCTGTTGATATATATATATATATATATATATATATATATATATATATATATATATATATATATATATATATATATATA
>ML778140.1:890326-912027 GCA_009831015.1 Picea engelmannii | reverse complement strand
ATAATAATAATAATGCTACGATATTTGAATAAAAATAATGATGGATTGCGTATCCAGGAAACATTATTTTAACCTAATGATATTGTTTCTTATGGTATCCATCCATACGAGCACCAAACAAGGATGGTGGGAATGTTGATCAAGTGATTGGAAAAAAGGAGTCTGGGAGCTTCTATAAAGTACTAGTTGATCAGGTAGCATCAAGTAAATTGATGACACCTGTACATGTATGCATTTGGGGTTGTTATGATGTATAATTTCTAAAGGGAATTGACGTAAGAATTCCCTCAGTTGAATCTCAAAATTTGAATTGATGTAAAGGCATGAGGCCTTGAGTATGAAAATGATATTTGTTGCTTGAATGCATTTATGGAAAACTAATTGCATATTGTTTTATGGTTGTTATGAGGTCATAACTGAGTTATGTTAGGAGACATTACTCATGTTATAGCAATGAAATCCATTAGAGACGGTCATGTGTGATTCCATGATGGGAATGGAAACAAAAAGGATATAGTACCATGCAAGTGTAGAATGGTTTTTCCCTACGTAACTGAGGTTTGGACTGCAACCTTTTTTCCTACACTAAATAACACTAAGGGATAATGTTCCTAGTGTTGTGTATGGGTTGAAGAGGAAGGTATGCAAAGGATCATATAGGTTGTGGGGAAGAGTTTGGATGAGGTATTAAGGAATGGGACATACCTTCTAAATCACACGGTGAATACATGACATGAACATATGATATTCCAGAGTCAATGCAAGGGTGCATTGTGTAGATGGGGCCATGATTATTAGCACAATGGTTTTACTTATTGGTAAAGTTTGATTGCATTATGAAAAGCTTGGTGTGTTGATAATGAGTATACAGTGAATGATAGTTCCATTCTAGATAATTTGATTAATGGATTAATTTTTTTTTAATATGAATAATAGTTGGAAGTGATAGAATTTTTAGATTACTATAATTATAAAAAATCACTTCATGGACTGAATGCAAATATTGTGCATGAGATATTAACGTGTTTGGTTGCAAGAAAATTGAGAAAATTGTAGGAAGAATAGTCTTGGATATGGAAATAATGTAATCCCATAAAGAAGACTAGTATATACCGCTACAAGAGCCAAACATAATGAGAAGAAATACCATGTGTGGGAATTTTTATTTTCATGTATAACTAGATTTGAGAAATTTATAATTAGAAATTGCTATGATATGCTAAAAATTTGTTTGGTTGCATGGAAATTTAGAAAATTGTAGGAAGAATAGACTTGGATATGGAAATGGTGTAATCCATAAGGAATATTGATATCTACTGCTGCAAGAGCCAAACAATTATGAGCAGAAAACTCATGTTTGGGAATTTTGTTTTCCTTGGTAAATCAGATTGGAAATTTAATAATTAAAATTTTTATGATGATGTCTCATATTTACTATATGCATGTGATGCATATAGGATGATCACCACAGGTTGTGGATTTCTAGTGGAAATCTAGCAGCAAGTTGGAATCCGTCTGCAAGAGAACACCTTGGAAAATGATGGATCACCTAAGGAACTGTATATCACTGAAAGGGATTCGTGAGCCTAGAGGGTATGTACAACATGAAGAACCGGGTTGTCAGGCCTGAAGAGTGAAATCGTGTGTGAGTCGCATTGTCGAAGAAGTAGGTTTTCAGGCTTGTAGAAGAAGCAAGTTGTCAGGATTATAGAAGAACTAGGTTGTTAGGCCTGAAGATTGAACTCCTGTGTGAGTTGCACTGTCAAAGAACCAGGTTTTCAGGATTGAAGAGAGAACTTCTGTGTGAGTTTCACTATCGAAGAAGCATGTTATCTGGCCTGAAGAGTGAAATCTAGTGTGATTTTCATTCAAAGAACTAGGTTGTCATGCGTGAAGAGTGCGCTCTTGTTTGAGTTTCACTGCAACAACAAGGTTGTTGCTGCTTATTTTTTTGATATTTCCTAACAGTGAGTCTCTTGAGTTCCCTTTAGTGAGTTTCCTAATTACCTATGCTAGAGAGACCTTTATAAATGAATGGCTCATTCCTGGGGTTAGCCTTGATAAACGAATGGTACATCACTTGGGTTAGCCTTTATAAACAGATGGCACATTCCTTGGGTCGACCTTGGTAAACTAATGGGAAACCATTCCTTGGGTTGGGTAGCTCAATGGGAAGAGAGTTGATGGAAATCAGGATAGTTGTAGGAGAATTACATTGGCTTATGTATATGTTTCAGGCCAGGGTGACTTTGTATATATGTTTTGGGGATAAAGTGCCTATGTATTTATGATTTTGGGGGTTGGAGACCTATGTATCTATGGTATTGGGGCCAGAGTGCCTATGCAATTTTCTTAGGCTAGAATTCATGTGGCATTTTGGGCCAAAGAGCATATATGTTGATTATTGGTTGGGGAGCTAGAATTGTAAAATGAAATTACAGCTATAGGGTGTTGTGCACTGTGGATAGTGAAAAAATAAGGGGGGAGGGGTGTTGAGTCTCCATTTTGATATAAGATAATACCCTATATTACCCTATATCTAAGAATTTTTACCTCTGTTATAAACCTATATTGGACTATTCCCTCCCAAAACACATGCCTAATAGCTATGTCATGTCTACAAGAGGTAGTTGGTGATTTAAATCATGTTTGTTTAACTTTCTTAAATTAATTCGATTGAAAGTGTTTTATTTTGTATAGTTCTAATGATTTGATTTATGAGCAGTCTATCCAGCACTACGAGACACTGTGTAATCCGGTACCGAATCCATTCTGGTACCCAAGACAATTTTGATCCGGTACCAAGACGTGCGCTATTCCGGAACTCCTTTCTCTATTCTATTCCGGTACTAGACTCGCGACTGTGTGCAATCCAGTACCAAAACCTTTGTTTCCAGAATGCGCCAGTTGGACTTGAATAATGGTGAATATTTCGAGAAGACAGTTGGATAGAAGCGTCCGAGTCATTTTTCCAGTTTTAAGAGACTCCACCGCTCATGCACTTCGTGTCATGAGGATGGAGTCGACTCCTAAAAATTTGATGTAAATCTTAATCGTGGAATTTCTCGAACTGTTTAATGTTTATCCATAGATATTGGTAGTATCGACTTACCTTATATAAGGAATGTTGTATAGAGAGGAATGTAAGCAATATACGATAAGAATCAGACAATACTTATCACCGTCATGTATGAAGTAAAAGACTGTTGATCCAATTTACTAGCTGAATTAATACAAAAGATCTTTTATGTCAATTCTTGGATGTGATTAAAACGTTTTAGTCTGTTAATTCCGTAGGAGGTTCCTTGTTTGTTTAGAAAGGTGTTATCCATAATTTTGGTCGTCATGATGATGTAATGATGATGGAGAAATCAGGCTCTTCACTATAACACTTTCCTGAGAAAAGTTACCTTTGTCTCTTTCCAGAAATCATATTTTTAAGGGAGGTTCGTAGGCTACCTATATATTTTCCTGCGAGAATGCATGATTCTCACAGGCTGCATTAATTTGGGGTGTGAGAGGTTCACACTATACCTAACTATCAGGGTACGAAGATCTTCTAAAGGAAGGAAAAAGATAAAATCTCGAACCTTCTAGAAGGGAATCTTCTAGAATGATGAGTTGGCATTTGAATGGTTATCTAGGTACTGATTTTCCTGATATCTTGGGATCATTCCTATCCTAGTAACTAATCCATTCTCTCTTATAAATTGAGGGGAATGATCATGGAAAAGGTTAAGCAAAAAATTAGCAAGAGAATTATTGGAGAATTAGTGGAATATTGTATGAAGGACTGATGCTACAGCAGCTAGAGACGCCAACAAGGTTATCAAAAGTGGTTGATTTTCTTCATGCATGAGCAAGTGTGTGTGTCAGAGATAGGAGCCATCAAAAGGAGGCTTGCAACATGAAGGCTCAGGTTGTAAGTTTTTCTTTCTATCAATATAATACAGTAATGTGTCCCTTTCCCATAAAGTTGATTGCACTTTATTACATAACTCCTTGATCATATGTATAGATTAACTGTTGAATATATTGAGTTGTTTTCACTTCGATTGGTTTGAGCTGTCTTGGTCGGACTGCGCAAGAGCATTGGAGCGAAATTGGTACAACAAAGACCCAAGGAAGCGATCATACGATATGTTCATGATTCTTGCCTCCTAGTTCATTCAATAGTTAAAATCTAGGGAAAGAGTATCATTCTGTCCTGTTTTGTTCTAGATCCAGGTGGATCTAGGGAGATCGGTTTGTGTCCACACTCATAGATTTATCCATTAACAAAAATGGCGACTCCATTGGGGATTCATTCCCTTTTTCTTTATGGTTTTTGAGTTTTTCTATGGCCATTTCCTCTAGTTTCTTTTTTCTCCTGTCTTGTCAGTCTCTGAGTCTTTAGGATATCTTGATAGACTTACTGGGTCCAGAAGATTTTGTCTTTTTTTCTTTCATTTTCAAAATTTTTGTCATCTTCAGGAGTTCTCGCATTGTGTTTAACTTCATCCTGCGAGAATCAGTCAGGTTCGCATCCTGCATATAGGGTCTAGTGCGAGTACCTCACACCTTGCTAAATGATTGCCTACAAGAATCATATATTCTCGCACTGTGTCTAACTGCTCACCTGCGAGCAAGATTTTTGAAAATTTTGAAATTGTGTTTTGGTTTTTCCAACTGCTCAGATCAGTTGAATTACCTCTTTTGGGCTCATTGGATCATTGATTTATATATCTCTTGCTGTAGTTTGCATGCTTGAACAGATTTAGGGTTTCAAGGTTTTTCTTTCCTTTGTAGCTTGACTTTCATTTCTTGGCTCTTATTGGCATTTTCATTGTCTCTGACTTCTGGAGTTGAGTGTGTCTAATTGGCTGAGAACCAGTGATTGGTAGAGAGTTAAGTGTTTGGTGTTTCTCATTTTCTTGTTGGTTTGAAAGCATATTTTCATTTGCATTGAGAAGACTATTTGGTTTGTTCTTTGTTCTTGCTTTCGTTGAAAGAGTTGATTGGAATGTTATTGCTTGATTCTTTGTGATTTGATTTTTTTCTCTCTCATTGATATAGTGCGAGTTCTTTTTGGAAAGTGAACACAATTGTTTTCTTCCATCAAATTGTTTTTTTCATTTACAAAACATTGAAAATCAAATTTTAAGAATTGTTGAAGCTTTGAAAAAGAAAACGTAGTATATTGTCATTTGATGAATGATTGTTTGTACTGACATTGGAAAAAGGAAATTTTGCATATGATTTGTGGTTGATTTAGAAAAATTCTCTCTCTCCCATATATAGGATTCATTGAACGAAAATTGTGATTTTTCATTTTCATTCTTGCATTATTTGGGTTAGAGTCATACATGCATGAGTTTCATTTCTGTTACCTTTGAGTAAACAACAGCCCTTAAAAACATTGCGTAATCTTAAAATGTATCTAGTAACTCTTTTCTAGGGCTCTTTTACACCAACATTTAGTTAGGCTAGTGCTTTGGAGTAGGAACAGAGATACACTCTCCAAAAGCTCAAAACACACAATAGCATCTTGAGTTAGGGAGTGTTAAATTCCATTTGCAACATATTGTCTTGGGAAGCCCTTCTAACACAAGGGTCAAGCACTAGGTCGCATTGGTGTTGGCAGAGTTACTCACCCTTCTTTGTTGACATCGGTGTAGAGATTGCACGTATTATGGGGGTCACTCCGAGGTATACCCACAATTATGAGTGGAAGCCTTTGAGTTGATTTCGGGCTAGATACCCTACCCTTGCGTGTGGATCGGACTGACGATTGTCCCCCCAGGTTTTACTGTTGTTTGTGGTGACCTTAGTGGCCTATCTCTCTAGATTCTTACCCAAGGTGACTGTGAAGGGGAAATTCTTCACGGTACCTAGAATTGACGTTGATCAAACTCACTCAGGCTCCTTGCAGGGTATACCCACGATTATGTGTGGGAGCTTGCACCAGGGTGTAAGTCCGTTAAGCAGGTCGTCAACGTAACTTTTCCACAATAGCCCTGCCCCTTCTTGTCTCGTTGTTATGACTTTGGATTTCATCACCAACTAGTGGCTTCAATATTAGAAGGTATTGTTTGCTTGGTGATTGCTGCCTAGATTTTCTTTACTAGTGTGTGTTGTTTGTTTCTCGAAGTTGACCATAGGATTTTCTGCACAGAGCTTGTTACTTGTTTACAATTGCTCCCCCATGACATTCACATAGAATGAAAGTTTTATCTCTAGAACATATGGACGGTTCTCAACCCTTGCCTACTAGTACACCTGAGGGCTCTCCTCATTAGAGTGAAGTCCCAGTTGTTACTCCACAACACGTGGACACAAGTGAAGTCCAAGACATTTCTACACCACCTCCACAGGTAGAATGCACTGATTCTCTAGAAGATTTTCGAATTACCAATACTAGAGAGGACTATCGCATTCGTCATGGTGAACGACCTGTTGTGCAATTAAATTCTTCTGAAGAAGCAGTTGTTACATCTTATGAATCAACCGTTGGGCCTTCTCACGGTGTAGTAGGCTAAGACCCTTTTTGGTCTGGTAATTTCCGAAGAGTCCTTTTTGGTACTGAGGCACCTACCGTTTACGAAATCAACCCTCCGGTGTCTCCTGAGGCAGAAACTACACCAGAGACTACTACTTATCATTTTTTTCTTCCTCCTGAGATGGCCCATCTCGCGAATACTACGAGTTTCCAAACCGGAATTACTGCAGCTACTCTTGCTCCTATCAATACCTAGCGAATGCCTGAGGTTAACCCAAATTTACCTCCTGGTTACCATGCGTTGAATGCTTTGTTGAATGCTTAAAATCCAACACCTCTGAAAACCCCAGCCAGTTCTTCAGGTGGTCCTCCTTTTCCTGGTTATGATGTTCCTTGTTTTATTCTGACACTCCCATTGTTTCCTTCTGGCAATCCTAATCCTAGTGGCATTATCCCGACTGTTGCAAAAAACCCGCAGATTCCTGTTGGTGGACAGGGTGGTACTGTTCCTTTTCCTTTTCCTGGACATAACACAGTTACTACGCAACCTATGGTTGGCACACAACTTCCGGGTGGAACTATACCTACAATGGGGGGACCAACCTCACCTTTTGGACAAAACATACCTCCTGAATTGGCCCAGTATTGGAATCAGATTCTACAAAACTTTCCTCAAAATGATGGGGGGCAACAAACTATCCCTACTATAGGCCAACCGTATCCAGGTATAACCAATCCTATTTGGGGTTCGGGTCAAACTACTCAACCTTAGGTCCCTACTCAAACTCAAGGTTACAATCCTTAGGGTTACTATCCTATCCGGCCACCACCGAATCAGCCAGGGTCTTCCCTCTACGGACAGTCTGCTTATGGTCCTACTAGTTTTTCGATCGGGCTTCCACCCCAAAGTCACCAATACCCACAAGTGAATTGGCAATTTCCTTTTCTTGCTACTTTGGACTTGCCAGATTTGTTTAGGATTCTGAATGATCCTATTTGTCACTCCCCCCAATGGCCTACTATTCCTGCCAAGCTTCCGTCAGATATTCCGAAATTCGATGGCAAGGCGGGGGAGGATCCAAATAATCATGTGATGAATTTTCATCTGTGGTGTTCATCCAACTCTTTGATGGATGACTCCATTCGCCTACGTCTTTTTCAAATAACTCTTACTGGTTCCATTGCGAAGTGGTATATTGAATTACCACGAGGTTTCTTCTCCAATTTTAACACCCTAGCTATGGCTTTTCTTACACATTACCAGTTGCCGATCTGTTATGATACTGGGACTGAGATTTTAACTTCTTTTAAACAAACTAAAGGCACTCACATCTCATATCATATACATGAGTGGAGACGGAAATGACGTCTCATCAAACTTGAGCTCCCTGATCAGTTACTGGTCGAATGGTTCACGAAATCCTTTGTGAACGAGATTGGTAAAGACATTTCCATGGGTGGTGTTGTTATGGAGGAGCAGGCTATAAGTCGTGCCCAATATCTTGATCTCGTTTATTCGCAAACAGGAACACTTTACGATTTGTTACCTAAATTACCCCATCCTGGTACTTCCAGCGCTTCAACTACTCCGGCTGCTTCACATGCGGTTGATGGTGTGATTGGTTCTACTCATACCCACTCACATTCCGTTTCAAATACAACCCCTAAATCTACATCTTCTAATGTTCAAAATGCTCCGTCTCCTTCCACTCCCACCGGTAAAACCTCTAAGGTGAACACTGTTCAATCTACCCCGACCGGTAAAGGTAAATCTAAAAAGGGGAGAGGCAAGAATAAGGAGGGCAAGAATAATAATCCAATAGAACAAACTAAGAATGCTTCTGTTGAAGAGAGGGATAAGTGCAAACCGCGGAACCCTTGTCTTATCTATGGTGATGATCACTATACAAAGGATTGTCCTCGACGTGCCGAAGTTACTAAGTTCCTTCAAGGAACGCCAAAACCACCTACGCTAGTAGTCTTGTCCCAAACCTTCCCGTCTCAGCAACAGGCCTCGTTGGTCATACATGACCAACCATCTACTTATATGACATCATATGTTTTGATGTGCACTGGTGTTTCTAAGAAGAACAACGTTGCAATCACAACTAGAGCCAAGGACTATTCTCCATCTAAGGAGAAGGTTGACTATTTACCTCCTTCTTTGGTACAAACCTCTCCACCAACTCCACCTACCAACGGTCCTCTTAATCTCGAATGACTGAGCCCTGATAGTCCTACGACCCCCTAAGGGTGTTGTTCACAAGTCGGCTTTCAATCCTCATGCTCCTGCGGCCCAGAACTACAATATTGTGGAAGATCTGGCCCAAGCACCTTCAACGATGTCTGCCCTTGAAGTCCTTCAATCTTGTCTTGCACAACAAAGGGCTCTGTTGAAAGCTATAGGTGGAATTGATCCTACAGATTCGAATTTGATAGTCTTTGACTTGGAAGATCATATTCCAAGGTTACCCCCTCAGCTTGCATTTCAGATACAAGTTGTTGTCGTCGACAAGAACATTTGCCGAACTGTTATAGACGAGGGTGCCTCTACATGCGTAATGTCTCTTGCTTGTTGGAAATCCATTGGCTCTCCTCCTTTAAATGAATCACAAAATACTCTGAAAGCCTTTAATGGCTCTGGTTTTAATCCTTACGGTGTTCTTTCATCGTTTCCTGTCACTCTAGAAGGTAAGACAGTCCAAGTTGAAGTGGAAGTTTTCGATGCTCCCTTAGATTATAATATTCTTCTTGGTCGTAGTTGGGTAGATTCTATGCGCACTGTTGTGTCAACACTTTTCCGTGTCGTACGATTTCCTCACCAAGGAAAAGTTGTTACAGTTGATCAACTTGCCTTATTTAATTCCGATACTTGTATTGGCAATGTGCCATTTATAGATAAAACCCCGCCGGGTTACGAGAATGTTGGTGTCGGCCTTTTAAAGGACTCTGCATTGATGGGTACTTTTCCCATACCGCCACCCGATGTTCCACGCCTGTCTGTAGCCTCGATCAATATGGTCTCCGCCGTACCTCATGAACTTCCTGTGTCTTCTGACCCTTGGATAGTCCCTGATCTTGGAGATCACACTCGTTTCGGCAACATCATTCCGTTAAGTCCGGTTGAGTTGACTTATCATGCCATTCAATTGACAACATCTTCTACCTCTTCTCTTGATGAGTCGTCTCCTGATCCTTTCCATGTTGTTTTCCCCACTGACGAGATGATCATGTCCATCATGGAAAACATCCCTTGGGATGATGGGCATCATCGTTCCATACTCTTTCTAGAACAACACACTCTCGAGAACTACCAACGGATTTCGACTCCGTCGACCGTTGTTGTCATATCGACCATTCCTGGATCTACACATGATGTGTTTGTGGAAGGGAAAATTAGTAATATTTCTCCCACGACACCCATTGATATATCAGTTAAACCTGGGATAGTTGAAAATGTTTATATTGGAGCTTCGTGTTCTCCCGAAGAAATTGTCACTTATACTTCCCTGTTTAAATAATTTCATGATATCTTCGCCTAGAGTTATGAAGAGATGCCAGGTATCGACCCTGCTATTTTTGTCCATGAAATTAAGACGTACCCCAGAGCTAAACCAGTCCGAAAATGCCTCCGTCCTGTCCATCCACGGAAAGCGGCAGCTATCAAACTCGAAGTTGAAAAAATTCTTAAAGCCGGTTTTATTTATCCCGTGGCTTTGACAGAATGGGTTTCCAACCCTGTACTGATTGATAAGAAAGGTGGTAGTATACGTGTTTGCGTTGATTATCGGGATATTAACAAAGCCTGTCTGAAAGACAACTTTTCAACCCCTTTCATCGACCAGATCGTCGATGACTATGCCGACAGTGAAATCTTTTCTCTCATGGATGGATTCTTCGGCGATAATCAAATTAACATCGCTCCTGAGGACCAACATAAAACTGCTTTTTTTGTCCTTGGGGTACTTTTGCCTATAGAAAACTTCCATTCGGTCTTAAGAACGTGGATGCGACGTTTCAACGTGCTATGTCTTATGCATTTCATGATATAAAGCATATCGTTCAACCTTATTTGGACGATTTTCCAGCTCATTCTTTACGCTGAGTCGATCACCCCATTCATCTCTGAGCAATTTTCGTTCGTTGTCGGTTCTATCGCATTCGTCTAAACCCTCATAAATGTGTCTTGTGCGTAGAGTCCGACCGTCTTCTCGGTTTCATTGTTTCACGTCAAGGGATCCGGGTAGATCCTACTAAGGTTGAGGCGATTCTTAATCTTCCTCCTCCTTCTTCACTGCGCCAGTTACAAAGTTTGCAGGGGAAAGCAAACTTTCTTCGTCGTTTCATCCCTAATTACGCTGAGATTACTCATGGTTTTACACGTCTTCTAAAGAAAGGTTTAGAGTTTGTCTGGGATAAATTTTCCAACAATGCTTTTGAAGCTTTGAAGTTGTCCCTCACGAAAGCTCCACTTCTTTTCCCTCCTTATTATAGTTGGGATTACTTTCTTTACCTAGCTGCTTCCGAGTATACTATCGGCATGGTTCTCGTTCAGGAGGATGATGCACAGGATGAACATGTTATATATTACTTGAGTTGAAGTCTTACTTCAACTGAAATCAAGTACCAACATGTTGAAAAACTGGCTTTGGCTGCTGTTCAAGCAGTTCAACATTTTCGCCATTATATTCTCTCCAAGAAAACTACAGTGATTTCACATTGTAACCCCATGCAAAATATTTTGACACGTCAATTGCTGGGGGGCAAGTACTCCAAGTGGATTGTCATTCTCCAGGAGTTCGACTTGGAATTCGATCGTGCCACGTCGAAGAAATCCTTAGTTTTTGCTGAGTTAATTTGTGATTTTCCCCACTCTGCCACAGAAAATGTAGCGGTCGATTCATTACCTGATGAATTGCTTTTCCTTATCAACACTGATGATATTTGGTATGGAGATATCATTATATATCTCCAAACCCAGAATTTCCATCCTGCTTTGTATAGTGTTGAACGACGTCGCGTCCGTTATCAAGCTCGCTAGTACATTATCCTTGGAGATACTCTTTACCGTCGAGGCATTGACTCTGTTTTTCGATGTTGCCTGAATTTTGACGAAGCCGAGAAAGATTTGAACGACTGCCATTCTGGAGCATGTGGTGGTCATATGTCTGGGTATGCTACTGCCCAGAAAATCTTACGTGCATGATATTTTTGGCCTTCCTTGTTCAATGACTGCATTATTTTTGTTCAGAAGTGCCATGTCTGCCAGACCTACAATAAAAAAATTCGGTCGCATCCTGCTCCCCTTCATCCTGTGGTCTCCGTTGGTCCTTTTGCAAAATGGGGCATTGATTTTATGACATGTCACCCTCACTCGGTCGGGGGGCATGGTTACATTATTGTAACTGTTGATTACTTTACAAAGTGGGCTGAGGTGATGCCAACATTTGATAATACTGGAAAGACTGCAGCGTTATTTCTTTTCAACCATGTCATAACTCGTTTTGGTGTTCCTCAAGCTATCGTTACCGATCATGGTAGTCATTTTAGGAATTTTATGATGTCTGAAATTACGGAAAAGTTGGGTCTTCGTCATGATATCTCAACACCCTATTATCCGCAAGATAATGGCCAGGTCGAAGCAATCAATAAGGTTCTTATAACTATGATTCGACGAATGATAGGAATACATAAAACTAGCTGGCACACGATGTTGTTTTCGACATTGTGGGCATATCAGACATTTGTTAAATCCGCTACGAGATTTACGCCCTTTCGATTAGTTTATGGCATGGAAGCCATTCTGCCAATAGAATGTGAGATACCTTCTCTGAAGCTAACTGTCGAACTTTTACCCAATACTTTTGCTGAAGAGGAATGTCTGTTGTATCTGATGCGATTAGACGAGACTTGACGTGATGCTACTCTAGTAATAGAAGCCCAAAAGAAACGCGTCAAGGCACAATATGACAAGCATGTCAAGCCTCACATTTTCTCTGAAGGTGATATTGTTCTTCTGTATGAACAAGATAAAGATGTCTTAGGAGCTGGGAAATTCGAACCAATGTGGTGTGCTCCTTACATTGTTTGCAAAGTTTTGGAAAAAGGAGCATATGAGCTAGTTGATTACGATGGTATACCTTTGAGTGAACCCAGAAATGGGTTATACTTGAAGAAGTACTATGCATAAGTCATTTGTGCACAAGTACTTGTATTTTATGTATCATACTGTGTGTGTGACACTTTAGTTTGCTTTTGACGTTATCTGGTCTCTACCCTTATGTGACGTTGTGTTTGATTGCCAGATGTCGGAGTATTCGCTACCTTATATTGGCTTCGCTGATGGTGCTAGTCGTAGTACTCAAAAATTAGCCTCAGCTGCATGGGAAATCTATGCCCCAACAAACGAGCTCATATCTTTACGAGGTGTATGTCTTGGCTGAGCAACCAACAACATCGCAGAGTATAGTGCCGTTATTGAATTATTGATTGATGCTATCTCTCTCGAAATTCATCATTTGGTTGTCCGACTTGACTCGCAGCTTGTAGTACTACAACTAAGTAATGTCTACTCTATTCGAAGTCCTACTTTATTAAGGGTATATTTGCAGATTCACCTCTTGGAATGGTATTTTGATCACATTGAATATCAGCATATTCCTAGATGTCTTAATACATAACAGATGCTTTAGCTAATTATGTATTGGACAAAAATTTAAATCATTTATAAATCAAACACATTACAATTCACACAATGTAAAGTAAACCGGTAGAAACCGTTTGTATGTATATAATGATCAAAAGAGTTTGTTTTTACAAAATGTTTGTCCGAAGACCAAAATATCAAAAATTGAAGCTTATAGCTTCTACATAGTGACGTCATGGACGATGTTCACGGTAACACACAACTTCTCTAGCAAATCTACGGAGCAGTCGACCCATAGCTGCGGAAACCCCTACAGTGTGACACTGATCGCGTCGTGGAATCTCTTCCAGAGTCATATCTGGAATGTCTGCTATCAGACCCTCTAAATTCTGCTCCACGACCTGGTAATCTTCGGCATACTGTGGTAATACTGCTGCAGCTTCTCCTCATCTCTGAATAGGAGAAATGCCAGCAGGTCTATATGCTCCAACATCTGTGTTATCGACAAACATTCGGTGTTAGTCTTCGGATAAACCTATAAAACAAAAACATTTAAATATGTTAAAAATACAAAAACATTTAAAAAGAGAAAATTTGTGTACGTCTTACTGAGGTCTCCCCACTGAGCATCCTCAGGTAGTGCTAGATCTGGATCTCCTCGGAAATCCAACCCGGCATATGCATAATCATCGATCATCAGCATCTGGTTCTACAACCAGTCAAAGAAAATATCGTCATATTTGACGATTGGTCCTGCCACATGTCGGGCCATGAGCCGACACCATCGTAACATCCTCGGATCCCTAGGACCCGAAAACCTCCACTCATCCTATAGACAAAATACAGGGACCCTCTCTAGGAAGAAGGACACTAACAAAGATCCATATGAAAATTGTTTCAGTTCTCCCTGCCTGCACTTGGTCAGTTGTCTTTTGATACTGCGCAATAATGCATCAGCCCAGTTAAATACTCGGGGCTCAGTACACTCGATGGCGTACTGGAAATAGCTCTACAATTCCATATGGGGAGCGGCACTTCCATCCATCCAAGCAATCGTGAAGAGAATAGTGTGGAGAGTCAATTCAGTTACTCCCTAGATTGCCACTTTCCCTTTCTTTCTTTCGGCCTCAGGTACGCAGTATTGGTTGCAATATTCACTCATTTTTAACCTTCCTGCTCTGCTGCCGGTCAGACTGACATAGGACCCATGCCTAGATAACCCGATCAAGAAATATATGTCCTCGATGTCAATAGCTAATGTGTGAGATGCTACAATGAAAACTTGCTGGTTTGGATCCCACATTCGTTCTAGATACTCCAATAATCGGACTTGGGTTCTCATGCCCGGGATACGGAAGTATTTTAAGAGATCGCAATCTCTTAATGCAGCTATGGTGGGAGGGTGATTCTTGGCATTTTTGTTATCCTCCTCATGTTCTCGTTCTCTCCACTCAAGAACCATGTTTGTGGCTATTTACCTGCATAAGAAACATACAAAGATGATTAATGATCTTATTCATGAAATTAATTTTTTCTATTGGCTAAACATTTCAAAATTTTTTGAGTTCTGCGCTACTCGCAGGTGCCATATTATGCACAGTGCGAACTTATCACAGGCGGCTTAAGGCCCACCTGCGAGAACGAGTCATTCTCGCAGGTCCCGTATGGGCCACCTGCGAGAATGTCTCCACGCATATATGGTCCAAAAAATAACTTAAAACAAAACTTTTAACCAATGAAATCATGTTTTTAAACCATGAAAAGATCAGGAATGAAGAACTTACCAAGATGTTGCTGATGGCTCGTCAAATGATCACCCGTAGCTCCCGGAAATAGACACCGAATGCAAAGGGTAAAATGAGGGTTTTTGGAACTCAATGGTAAACATGTGAAATGATATGGTAAATTTAGTTATTTACTCATTTTAATTTCTTTTTACTATATCAAATTTGGGTTTTTATGTTTATTTATTATTTAAACCTAATCACTAATGTGAAAATGAGTGAAATGGCTTGCAAGTATGAAACATTGATGATTACGAAAAGGATATGGACATATTTTTCTCCGTTATGGTGTGATTTTGATTGTTTTCTATGGTTTTTACATAAAACCTCGAGCGCCTTTTGTCCGTTCTTGCGCTTGTGAAAAACATAAGAACGTGATCAAGTGTCATTTTATCACTTTTTCGGGCTCACTGTGGTTATACGAAAAAGGAACCCCCCTGGAGTTTTATTTAAGCTCTTTTCAAACTCTCTAAACATGAAAATATTGCCGAGCGAACTTGCTATTTTCACGCTCGCTAAAGTATTTGAAGTGCGCATCCTTCGAGCGATAGTTTGACCCTTTTTCGATCTCGTTGGACTACTGTACGAAAAAGGAACTGAGAGAGTTCTCTTTTAAGTGTTTTTCCAAACTCTATAATCTTGAAAAACCTTCGAGTTTACTATCTCTGGACTCGTTAAACAAACATTGACAGACCCGTGATGGGACCAAACCACTTCTTCCTAGGGTTCGTTAAAAATACTTCGAGGGACTCGTCCGAAGGATGAGCTTATATCAACAAGCATATGTGATCCTCTTCAAGCTTGCGTAAAAATAAAGAGGTACTTGCCAGAAATAGTGGGGGAAAATTTGGGAAAGGGATACGTTTCATCTTTGTATTGATTGGCAGTAAGTTGCTCTTGAACATGACACCCCCTATTCATCATTTGAAGATGGTTTGTGAAATCCATTTGTCTCTCATTTGATTTACTACAAGGTCATTTCATGTGTCGTCTTTGAGTCAATGCTGCCAAATCATTGGTCGTGTCATTCATATGTTCAAGAGAAGTCTACCTAAAACCTATATTGAGTCGGCCATCTGCAGTTATCCATTCTCTCCGTGTCGGCCTTCCCTGTGTCCAAAGTCCAATTGCTACATGCTCTGTTTCACCTTCAAAATCTGTTACTCATTTCGTGTCATTGATGGGGGATACATCAAGGCCCTCCTGTGACAAGTTTTGTTCCGTCGACTTCAGCACATTATCCGGAGTCAAGACTTAGAAATTATTTAGTACCTTGGAGCTTGCATGCCTCAATGGAAAGTTTCCTTGCTTTCGACAGTGGGTTTACATCATTGACCCCTGATCGAAAGATTCCGTCGGATGTTCGACATCAACTCATTTATTCACAGTCGATGGATTGTGCTTTAGTACCTTGGGAGTCATTGACATCAATGGTGATTTCCCTCGCACTTGTTAACGGTTACATCAATGGCCGGTAATCAAGTGGTTTCTACCATGTTCGACTTCGACACATGTAATCACATGGTTATATTCGTACTTTGGGTGATGAGATTGAAGACCCTGTATATTATCTTTGTGATCCAGGTTGCGATGGAGTATGTATAATTTGTGACACAGTTCCACTGTGTATGTTTCGTGGCTATGTCATCTTGATTTGAAAATTTATTGCATAAGATCCACAGTGTATTTGGGTGGCTATGCTATATTGTGACAGCATGGATCCACAGTGTATGATTGGTGGCCATAACCTTTGTTTATGATGTCATTAGTCTGTGATCTGAGTATGGGAATGCCTACCTCAGAATTGATATATATGATACTCTACCGATGCTTGACTGTTTGCAGGTCTCCGATTAGATGTGCTTTTGGTTCTTGACACACACATGCAGCTTACAAAGTCTATCGACTGTCACTAGTTCCAATCTCAGAATTTGGGGGGCATTTTGTTATCCATAATTTTGGTCATCATTTCGAGAGGTTCACACTGTACCTAACTATCAGGGTGCGAACATCTTCTAAAGGAAGGAAAAAGATAAAATCTCGAACCTTCTAGAAGGGAATCTTCTAGAATGATGAGTTGGCATTCGAATGGTTATCTAAGTACTGGTTTTCCTGATATCTTGGGATCATTCCTATCCTAGTAACTAATCCATTCTCTCTTATAAATTGAGGGGAATGCTCATGGAAAAGGTTAAGAAGCAAATTAGCAAGAGAATTATTGGAGAATTAGTGGAAGATTGTATGAAGGATTGATGCTACAATAGCTAGAGATGCCAGCAAGGTTATCAAAAGTGTTTGATTTTCTTCATGCATGAGCAAGTGTGTGTGTCAGAGATAGGAGCTATCAAAAGGAGGCTTGCAACATGAAGGCTCAGGTTGTAAGTTTTTCTTTCTATCAATATAATACAATAATGTGTCCCTTTCCCATAAAGTTGATTGCACTTTATTACATAACTCCTTGATCATATGTATAGATTAACTGTTGAATATATTGAGTTGTTTTCACTTCAATTGGTTTGAGCTATCTTGGTCGGACTGCGCAAGAGCATTGGAGCGAAATTGGTACAACAAAGACCCAAGGAAGCAATCATACGATATGTTCATGATTCTTGCCTCCTAGTTCATTCAATAGTTAAAATCTAGGGAAAGAGTATCATTCTGTCCTGTTTTGTTCTAGATCCAGGTGGATCTAGGGAGATCGGTTTGTGTCCGCACTCATGGATTTATCCATTAACACAAGGGCCCACCGCCCCAACTAAGGTAAACCTCCTTGTATATGTTATGTGTGTTTGTGTGGATAGCTTACAGTAGTGTGTGTGTGTGTGTGTGTGTGTGTGTGTGTGTGTGTGTGTGATTAGTCTTTATTTCATTCTTAGGATTGAGCATTGAGTTAATCATTTTTAATTGATGTGTATAAGCAAATGCTAGATCGAATAGAAATTTTATTCTTAGATGTTGAAGGTATCTATCTCATAATTTGAAGTGTGGAACTGATATTTTAAGTTTATGTTTGTAGTATCGCAAGGGACCAGGGGACATCATATTTCATCTTCATGTGCTGTCATAAAGTCTTTCAGTTATACTGAATTTCCCTTGTGCTGGTTTGATTGAATTACATGAGGTTGAAGTTGGATTATGTTTCAAGAATGGTTGGAATTGATTGTTTTAATTGCTACATGAGACAAGCTTCTTAAAGTTCATCTTTTCAATACAAGCACCTAAAATGAACAGAATTGTTTCTCTGGGACAACATCTCTTTGATTGACTGTTTGTCTAAGTTTCATTATCAATTTTCTCTTCTAGGTTTAGAGGATACTTTGAAGTATTTAGAGATCTTAGAAATAGAACTTTTATGTTATTAATTATTTCCTATATGCAACAGACTTAGGTAGGTTACTTGTTCTCGACACATATGGTGTAATGACTCTTTCGATTACGAATCCCGGATTGACATTTAAATGAGTGTGAGATATACATTGAACATATTTATGCACCAACATTTTGGCGCCATTGCTAGGGAGTTGTAAACGGTAACAGGTAGCATATTTTTTGGTTTGATGAAGTATTGGATTGGATTTGAGGATAATATGAGGGTGGGGAGAAGACTGTAAGATGAAAGGTAAGAACCTGCGCATCCACTTTGGTGGGGTTGATCCAAAGTCAGGTTGTCCTCCTACCTCTAATTAGGAATCTGCATTTTCATTGATTTCATTGTTTTATGAGTAGGTACAGGGATAATAAAGGTAGATTTATTGCTCCTAAAATCTCAGAAAAAACAAAAAAACAAACAACAAAGAAACCCCCCCTTATACTAATTCATCGGAAAATCGTGTAGTAAAAATGAGAGCTCAAAGGCACCAATTGCAACAACAATAAAAGGCACTAGATCTGAAGCCACTGTTAATATTAAAGACATAAGTCAGTAAGAAAGGGAGGTAGCATTGGCAACCCCATCCAGAGGAGGAACTGTAAAAGAAGCAGAGGTGGTAATAGAAGAGGCTGCATCTGCTGTTGGAAGGCCACACAAAACCTTGGAACAGCCAGAGATACCAGATAACTCGGTGGTGGAACCATCACTCAGTGGAGAAAATTCACCACCTCCCTACAGAGTGCTTGGAAACATGGTAGAAGAAGAGGGAAACATAGCCAATTAAACAGAGACATTTGGATTCCCCATACTGGATATGGCTAAAGACGTTGCTATGAATAACATTCCATTATCTTCACTTCCTCATTTCAGAGGTATGTCGACAGAAGACCCTGACTCATTTTTATTTGAATTTGACATATTGTGTAGGAGCTATAACTACACAGATAATGCTCAAAAATTAAAAAAATTTCCAACCACACTAAAAGATTCGGCACTGCGGTGGTTCATGAGCTTAGGGAAACACACAATTTTGTCTTGGGATGGTATGAAGGAGACCTTCCTCCAGAAATACCAGGATTACTACAGACCTAGGGATGCTTGGAATGATGCATTCAAAATGTAACAATCAGAAGAAGAAATCTTAGAAGACTACCTAGAATGGTTCTTATACAATTACCAAAAGACTAAGCAGTTTTCCTTAGATACAACTATAGTTAAGACTGTCTTTCTAAAAGGTGTGAGGGATGATTGCATTGAAGTGTTAAACCTCATGAGTTCTGGGGACATATACCAAAAACCATTTGTAGACATAACAGAGTATTGTAAAATATACTCTCGCAGTCAAGCCAAAATAGGGAAAAGTATAAGGGACCCTACCAACAAAATTGCTAAACCCACATCCAGAGGTGTCATAAGTGTTATCACCGAAATTTCGTCTGCACATGGCGACAAGAACTCCACATCATCTGCACATAGCGACAAGAACTCTACATCATCAAAAACAGCAATGAAGTCATTCATGGCACTATTCACAGCATTCCAGAAGGGTCAAATACTATACAAAAATTGAAAGACACTTCACATCAGTAAGGTGCGGGCGTATGCGCGGGATAAGAACGTGTTGTGCGCGCTTAAGCACACGATGCGCGACTGTCCACATAAAAAGCCGCGCATCTGCTAATACGGCACATTAAATGCTTAAGTCGGCCTCCTGACCGCCAATAGACCTTCGCCCGAGATGATTTGACATCCAGATCAGGGTCGGTCCTGCAAAAACGGTGAATTTATGGCTTAAGCAAACCCTAAACTAGCCTGTGTCTACACCGGGAACTAGTTACGTGACCGCCTGGAAATGGCTATAAAAAGCAGTGAAGGTTCATTATTTCAGCAGGGAATTCAGAGTAGAGTTACGCTATTCAGATGCTTCTAAACCTAGTCTTGGATCACCAGTTCATCAGCTGTGTAATACCGAGTTCTCTCACCATCCATTCCTGCCCTGTTCATTTTGTAAGGAAGGCATTCAGTTGAGGATTCCCAAAGGACCTTCCGCTGGAGGGAAGAGGAACCATTATCCCTTTCTACAGCGTGTGCTTTGTTTTTTTGTTAATAGATCAAGCCTTGAAACCATTGGGAACTCCCTTGTCTCACGTTTTGAAGTTTTGTTTATGGTTGTAATGTTATTTGCTTTTCAGCTCTTAGGTAGATTTTATTTCGTTTTGTTTTCTATTATCTGTTAACCCATTTTGATCCACAACAAACCTGTTCTGCCCTGCTGAGCCCAAAAGGGCATGCTAGTGCTCCCATTCTTGCTCACCCGGCGACGATTCGAGCACGAACAAACTGGCGACTCCGCTGGGGAGTTAAGGTATTAAATCCTCTTTCAATTGGGTTCAATTCGCTTTCCTTTTGTCGTTTTTGACTTGCAGGGATTCAAACCGGCTTTCGCCGACCCGTCAATCAGCCGATTCACAGGAGAATCGAAGGAAATTTGTTCGGAATTTCTTTTCTCAATCACAAGCACAAACGTGCGGGTTTACCACTACACAGGCACACATATGCGCTGCTGTTCATATCAACAGTCGCGCATTTAGTCAAATTTTTCATTGTAAGATTGGATGTGGGGAGACTCAGTTTCCTTCTCAGAATTGATGTCGTGTATGCTCTGAATACTGCACCACTTAGCCCCTCAACTTATAAAGGGGATAATCTAGCAAACATAGGCACTTAGAAGGGTAAAATCATTTTTCCCTTATTTGCTTTTTTGCCACGTGGATGTCTTGCTTTGATTTTTATTCTAAGTTAAACATCAATCTTAATCACATCTAAAGCTCACATTTCGGGACTAGAAGTTGCAAGTAAACAATCTTAAGTATGCTCTTCTCTCGCGCTATCAAGCAACCTTGAGAATCAGAAAGAGATTGCGAAAATGATCTCATCTCCCTTCAAACAAAAACTTCAAACTTTTAGGAGAGGACAACGGCTCTTTTTGAGACCCCTCTTAGTTTCATTTTTCAAACGCATTTTTGTAACGGGCCCATACATGCCCACATGTCAACAAAACTAGAATAGTGTTTGAATTGTTGCTTTCTTAGATCAGAAAACTAGGAGAGTTTAAAAAGTTTGTAATGGGCCCACACATGCCCACATGTTCAATCTAGGATAGTTTCATGCTTTTTCTAGATTAACTCACACATAGAGAGTTAAAGGATAGTAATGGACCACAATGTCCACATGCTAGTTCTCTAGGGCTTTTAAAATTCCGCAAGGTTGTACCAATGGTATCTAGTTAATTTAGGTAATCAAACTCTTGTAAAGGACCAAGCGATGTCCACATGCTGCAAGGTGACATCTAAATAACTAAAATTTGGTACACTTGTCACTCACACACAAAAAGCACTTTCGCACTCACATAGTCTCTTCTTG
>ML778140.1:863386-879755 GCA_009831015.1 Picea engelmannii | reverse complement strand
ACAACCACAGTCTCAGTAGAAGAAACATTGATGGATTTCGGCTATACGTCTGCTCCTAACCTCATCCATCAGGGGGCATCTGTTATCACCGAAATTTCGTCTGCACATGGCGACAAGAACTCCACATCATCTGCACATAGCGATAAGAACTCTACATCATCAAAAATAGCAATGAAGTCATTCGTGGCACTATTCACAGCATTCCAGAAGGGTCAAATACTATACAAAAATTGAAAGACACTTCACATCAGTAAGGTGCGCGCGTATGCGCGGGATAAGAACGTGTTGTGCGTGCTTAAGCACACGATGCGTGACTGTCCACATAAAAAGCTGCACATATGCTAATACGGCACATTAAATGCTTAAGTTGGCCTCCCGACCGCCAATAGACCTTCGCCCGAGATGATTTGACATCCAGATCAGGGTCGGTCCTGCAAAAACGGTGAATTTATGGCTTAAGCAAACCCTAAACTAGCCCGTGTCTACACCGGGAACTAGTTACGTGACCGCCTGGAAATGGCTATAAAAAGCAGTGAAGGCTCATTGTTTCAGCAGGGAATTCAGAGTAGAGTTACGCTGTTCAGATGCTTCTAAGCCTAGTCTTGGATCACCAGTTCATCAGCTGTGTAATACCGAGTTCTCTCACCATCCATTCCTGCCCTGTTCATTTTGTAAGGAAGGCATTCAGTTGAGGATTCCCGAAGGACCTTCCGCTGGAGGGAAGAGGAACCATTATCCCTTTCTACAGCGTGTGCTTTGGTTTTTTGTTAATAGATCAAGCCTTGAAACTACTGGGAACTCCCTTGTCTCACGTTTTGAAGTTTTGTTTATGGTTGTAATGTTATTTGCTTTTCATCTCTTAGGTAGATTTTATTTCGTTTTGTTTTCTATTATCTGTTAACCCATTTTGATCCACAGCAAACCTGTTCTGCCCTGCTGAGCCCAACAGGGCATGCTAGTGCTCCCATTCTTTCTCACCCGACGACGATTCGAGCACGAACAATAAGGATTGAGCTAGGAAATCTATTGGAAAACTTTAAAACATATATCCTACACACCATCAGTTCCCAACTAGATACCATGCAAATTAAAAGAAAACAAGAGGAAGAAAATGTTGCGTTAGCAATCTTCTATCATCAGTGTAGGAGGAAACACCCTGAAAAGGAATGTCCCCTCAATGTTATTTAACTCCATGGTATTTTCACAGAGGACCATCCTACTAATGAATTCCCTTCTCTCCTCAGACTCAAGGCCATGTTCAAGGGAGGAGGAGAACCTGAGACATCTTACCCCCCTAGGAGACCATGGAGACAACGAAACCCCAACATGTTTTCCGACCCAATTACATAATACCCCCAACAGAAATGGGTACCCCCCATGTCTTATCCTTAGTGGTCAACACAAAACCAACCTTGGCAATAGGGGTGGAGAGGACCTGTATATGGAAATGTCCCCTTTCAACCAACAAATTTTCCCACCCATGCACAATATCCTTCGAATATTTCATAGTTGCTCCTAGGTTTTAACTCCCCTGCTCTTCTTCCACCCCCACAACCACAACAACCATTTGCACTACCCATGAATCCAAATATGCAGCAACCAATGCAAGCTGCACCCATCCAAAACCCTCCTTGACCTACTACTATTCTTGCACAACCTATCCCTAACCCAAATAACAGACCGACACAACCTATACAAAACGTTGAAGTACAAACCTTTCCTACATATGTAATAACGCCATCTCCGTTTAATGGAATTGAATTAAGATCAGGAAGGATTGTAAACAAAAAAAATCCCATTGTGGTCATTCAAGAGGAACACATGCATAATCAAACAAACCAAGAAGAAAAAATAGATGTCCAAATGGTTCAAAGAGAAGAACAGATGATTGATCTATTGAACGAAAAAAGGAACACTCCAGTACCACAAGAAATCCATTCTCCCAACTCCCTTGTAGTAGAAACACCCCATGAAATGAATCCCCCTTACCCAGAAAGGCTGCTCATAAAGAAAACTGAGGAACCTCTAGAACATAATCTAGAGACTGAACTCCAGAATATATGTGTAAAGATCCCACTACTACAAGCCATTAAATACATACCTATCTATGCTAAAATTGTAAGGGACCTTTGCATTAAAAATTCAGGGAGAAAGAGGAAGGAACCTTCTGTCATATAGGTGGTAGGACAATTATCCGAATTTATAACAGAAATGCCTTCCAAGTATAGTGATCTATGGAACCCAATGGTAACTATAAAAATAAATGGTGTTTCCTTACCTAACACATTGATTGATCTAGGGGAAACAATAAATGTGATGTCAGTAAACACTATGAAAACATTGCAACTAGATCATTTAAGACCTACACAAACTTTGCTAGAGCTTGCAGATAAATCAGTCATCACCCCAGCAGGAAGTTTAGATGATATAACAATGACATTGGCCTCTTGGGATTACCCTATGGATTTCTTGGTAATCCATCCCAAATCCCCCAAACCAGGACACCCAGTGGTACTAGGCCAACCTTGTTTGGCCATTGCTGATGCATTCATCAGTTGTCGATCTGGAGAAATGATAATTTCCAATGGAACTCAAAGTAAAAAACTTATCCTTTTCCCCCCCGCCCAACTAGCCACTGAAGTTCCTCTCTGGTTGGAGAATCCGTATGGGGAGGAGGACTGTACCCAACCCTTGTTGACACTTGAACAAGTAAAAGGAGTACAAGAACACTCTGAAGAACAAATCCTAAGTCTATTCTTGGCTACCTCAGCATGCATTGACTATCCCCAATCTTTCGCCAACTACACACACATCTTTAGCCCTGAATTTCAAGAAATTTGGCACCCTTCCACATCTACAATAGCCACTCTTTCACAAATAGAGGAAGGGAAGGAGTCTACTATCTAAGATGTAGAAATCAGTCCTGGGAAGTCCATGTATATCAATGCCAGCCTAGAAATAGATCAACAACAAAAGCTGGTACAAATGATTCAGGGGAAATCCGATGCGTTTGCATGGGATTACTCTGACATGAAAGGGATCCACCCAGATACATGTATGCATCATATTTACACTAACGATCAAATGAGACCTATCCAGAAACCCCATAGAAGAATGAACCTAGCCTTGAAAGATATAGTAAAGGAAGAACTCCAAAAACTCCTACAAGCCAATTTCATTTACCCTATATCAGATAGCAAATGGGTCTCCCCATTAGTTATTGTACCAAAGAAAAATGGGAAATGAAGGATTTGTGTGGACTTTTGAGAACTAAACAAGGCCACCTATAGAGACTACTTCCCTTTACCTTTCATAGATCAGATCTTGGATACTTTATTTGGGAAAAGGTACTTTTGTTTTCTGGATGGGTTTAGTGGCTACAACCAAGTACAAATTTCACCAGAAGACTAGGATAAGGCCACATTCACCTGCCCTTGGGGAACCTATGCTTATAGGGTTCTCCCCTTTGGGTTATGTAATGCCTCTGCTACCTTTCAGAGGGCTATCTTGGCTATTTTCTCTTATCTGACCAATGATTGTGTGGAATTCTAGATGGATGACTTCACGGTATATGCGGATGATTTCCAACAGGCATTAGATAACTTGAAGAAGGTACTGGTTACATGTAAAGAGACCAACCTCTCACTCAGTCATGAAAAATCGAGAATTCTGCTTACTAAAGGAATCATTCTAGGTCACCACATCTTCGGTACTAGAATAAGAGTGGACCCTTCCAAAATCGACATTATTTCCCAAATTAAGATCCCTAGTTCACAAAAGGAAATTAGAAGTTTCTTAGGGCATGCCAGATACTATAGGAGGTTTATTCAAAATTTTACAAACCTAGCTACCCCCCTTTTCAAACTACTAACGAAAGATGCTAAATTCTGTTGGGATGAGCAATGCCAAATCTCCTTTGAAATATTAAAAACAAAACTTTCAAGTGCTCCTGCTTTGAGAGGTCGAAACTGGTCTCTTCCTTTCCATATATGTACATATGCCTCAGATACTGCTTTGGGAGATGTATTAGGAAAAAGGGAAGGGTAAATTCCTTATGCTATATACTTCATTAGTAAGAATCTATCACCTGCTGAAGAAAACTATACTGTCACAGAGAAAGAATTTTTATTAGTAGTACATGCCATTAACAAGTTTAGACACTATATAATAGGATATGAAGTTTTTGTGCACACAGACCACTCAGCTATCAGATTTTTAATGAATAAACCTGTTACAAATGCTAGAGTAACTAGATGGTTCTTGTTACCACAATAATTTGATATCACTATCATAGATAGGCCTGGAAGAGATAACTTGGTTGCTGATTTTTTTTGTCTAGGCTTATCCATACAGGTGACAGTACTCCAGTAGATGATGATTTTCCGGATGAGAATTTATTTGCCATTTCTACTTTCACCCCTTGGTATGCAAATGTAGCCAACTATTTGGTAACCAACAAGCTTCCTCAAGGTATGAAATCCATAGAAAAATAGAGAATAATTCAACTAAGTGCCAATTATATGTGGCATGAGGATACCCTATACCGAACGAGACCTGATTTGGTAATCAGAAGATGTGTCCAGGAAGATGAAATGCAGGATATCTTCAGAGCCTTCCATGACAGCCCATGTGGAGGCAACTTCGCTGACAAAAGGACAACTTACAAAATCCTACAATCTGGCTATTATTGGCTGACCATTTCTAAAGATGCAAAGAAATATGCGGCCAGCTGTGATGATTGCCAAAGAATGTGAAGATCTACATCAGTCGATGAAATGCCACTCCAACCCCAAGTAGTAATCGAACCCTTTGAAAAATGGGCCTTAGATTTTGTAGGACTTATCAATCCCATGTCCCGGAAGAAAAAGTACATATTAGTTTGCATAGACTATGTAACAAAATGGGTAGAAGCCAAGGCCTTGTATTCAACTAATGAACAATCTGTTGTAGATTTTCTCTTTGAGGAAATTTTCACTCGTTTCGGGGTACCTCGGGAGATAGTCACTAATCAAGGGACACAATTCACCTCAAATTTGGTTAAGGCACTTACTGAACAATACAATATCAGACACAGAAAGTATTCACCCTATCACCCCCAAGCCAATGGACAAGTGGAATTGACCAACAAAGTGATAGAGGCCATCCTCACTAAGACTATTCAGCTGCATCAAAAAGACTGGGCTGATAGGTTTCCTGAGGCCTTGTGGGCCTACAGGACAGCCTGGAGAGATACAACATGCCATACACCTTATGAGTTGGTATATGGGAAGCAAGTACTACTGCCCATAGAGTTTCAGGTAAAGACCTTCAGAATTGCCATGCAATTAGGAATGGACCTGAATGAAGCTAAAAAATAGAGGCTATTACAATTGAATGAGCTTGATGAGATAAGACAAGATGCTCTACAAAGAACCACCATGATACAAGAACAAAGGACCAAATGGCATGACAAGTACATTAAACAAAAGTCCTTCCAACCAGGTGATTGGGCCCTCCTATATGATAACAGATTTAAAACTTTCAAAGGCAAACTATCTACTAGATGAATGGGGACCTATGAGGTTGATACAGTCTACGAAAATGGTGCAGTAAGGATAAATACTATTGATGAAAACCAGACTTCCCTTGTTGTAAATGGACATCGACTGAAGGTTTATCACAAACCTTTGTCAAAGGAGGATTTTGTCAAAAATGTTCTTCAGACTTCCAAAATGCAACTGGTAAGCAAGAGGGTTTTCCCTCCTGCTAACCTACCATAGTAAGTTCAAATTGTATAAATTCATTTTCTGTACATAGGTGTGTCATGAGATGAAGTTTTTTCTTTATTTATAACTAACAAAGACAAAATAAAAATTGGTGGTGTTCCCATGTAGATAAACAAATAAGGAGGACAACTACTAGAGAGAGTCTTCTTTAAGTTTTTCAGACTCTTTAAAATTGAAAATACCGGCGAGAAGGAACTGGCCCGGGCTCGAAAAAAATCCATGGGACAGTATAGAGAGTTTCCTTTAAGTTTTTCAGACTCTTTAAAATTGAAAATATCGGTGAGCAGGAACTGGCCTGGGATCGACAAAAATCCACGGGATAGTATAGAGAGTTTCCTTTAAGTTTTTCAGACTCTATAAAATTGAAAATGACGGCAAGAATTAACTAATATGGGCTCGATAAAAATCCACAGAAAAGTAGTAGTTAGGATTATTATTGTGTTGTAATAAAAGAGGAAATGCCAGCAAAAGTGTGGTCACCTTGGTTCTTGAAGAAAAGGAGTTCTGTCATCTCAGTTACTGGTCATTACAGAGTACTCTCCTGTTACAAATCTTTCCTGCATTATTCCTCTATAAAATTTGGCAAATGCATGGTTTTTTAGGCGAATTTGACCATAGAACACCATCTATTTCTATAAATCACTGTCACCAGAATCAGTGTCGATATTTTTAAGCTCAAAAAAAAGAAAAAAAGAAAAAAAAAGGTTCATTTTTGTGCTTATCTCGCATCGATGATCACCTCTATGTATGAAGGGCCACCGCTATACCAAATCATCTCGTTGTGCCTATCCGGTACTGGATCCTATCCAGTATAAAAGAAGGGTACCTGCATTATTCCAGTACCAACCACAAATTTTACACACAGGTGATCCGACACTCAGGTGATCCCGTAACAACTGCAAATTTTACATACAGGTGATCTGACACTCAGGTAATCAGGTGATCTCGTACCAACTGCAAATTTTACATATAGATGATCTGACACTCAGCTAATCAGGTGATCCTGTACCAACTACAAATTTTACACACAGGTGATACGGTACTCAAGTGATCCCATACCAACTGCAAATCTTACACATAGGTGATCCGGTACTTAGATGATCCCATGCCAACTACAAGTTTTACACACAGGTGATCCAACACTCAGAGGATCCCGTATCAACTACAAATTTTACACACAGGTGATCCGACACTCAGGTGATCCCGTATCAGCTACAAATTATACACACAGGTGATCCATTACTTAGATGATCCAGTAATTGTAAGAATATGATGGGTAACTTTCATCATGTTTCCAAGTCGCTGTCAAATTATTAGTGCGAGGACATACATATTTGACACTTTTTTTTTCGTATTATTTAAAGGAATTAGACTAAATATGCATTTAGAACATATGATTGCTCTTGGATCATGACGTACCCCTGTTTTGTCATGAATCTCTGTAGAAATCTTAGACCTCACCTCCGTGAGAAGGAAGTGTCCTATGAAACATCAAGAGTGCAAAATCACAATGTCTTTTATCGGATCAAACTCCCTCTGTCTATCTGATAAATAAACCCCATGATTAGTTGTCGTACTATATGAGACGACGTGAACCACAAATCTCAGCATATCGAGTAATGATCCTAGCCGATTTCATAGACATGAGTCTTGATCATAACGACCACCCCATTTCATGAATATCATCTGCCACCAAGCTTCCCACGAATCTGGAAACCGTTAGTAGATCTGACCTCCCTCGCCATATCATGATGACACTTCCATTCATAAATGGTCCTCTAGATGGCTCTGCCATCCATATGATCATTATTTACCTTTGTTATCACACTATCTACAAACACCCTATGCCTTCGTATCCCTTGTATGTTTCTCCTAATCGTTACTCTATCATCTGGTACTCAATCCTCGGCCCTCTGTCCGTGCCTTACCCACTTGAGAGAATTTCTTAAGCTAGCATGGGGGTCTACAGGCATGATCCTATATTTCAAATATACAGAGAAACAACCGAATATCAAGCTTGTAAGAAAAAATATGAACAGGAAGGGTGGGTGCCATTCTTGGAGAAATTTAAAGGCCATCATGAGGGAATTTCTCTCGTATTTGTGCAGACATATGATGGAGAAAATGTGCAGCTTGGGGATGTGAAGTTAACAATTACAGAGGCCACTATAGCAGAAGCCACAGGTCTCTCGATGGCTGGAGAAAAATACTTCAAAAGAGTGATCGTTGACAAAAAGCTCTGTCAACAATTCCTCAAATCAGAACATCATGACCCCAATTGGACCAAGGGCATGCCTCGAAGCTACATCAAGGAAGAATATTGGACAATTATTATAAGTCTGCAGAAATTCCTCACCTGTGAGGGAAGGTATGCCGTGACCTTCATTTATCATTTAAATATTTTATCACATTTTGAGGGAGGACCACAGATTAATTTTCCCCACTTTTTATGGATGAGTTTAAAGAAAATGGCAAGAGGGCTGAGGTCAGTTTCCAAGAAAGCTGAGACTAGCCTTCATCATCATGGTTTAATCAAACTTCTGGTTGCTCATGCTCTAAAAACACAAGGGGGTAGTTGGAAGCAGTTACTCCAAAAGAGCTTTGCTCAAGAGAAATCCAAGTCGGTTGAGACACAGGAGGCAGGGACACACAGTGAAGGCTTAAGTAGAAAAGAAAAGAAAGACAAAATAATGGCATTAGGAGGTAACGAAGACACTGCGATGCCCAATTCATCTAAGCCCATTGAGAAATCAGTGACAGAAAATTCTGTCGTGGGGGAACCTGTCATATCAAGAAAGAAGACAACCACTCAATTCCAGAGAGTAAGTTCTACTTCGGTTCAAAGGGGTAAAAGATGAAAAGAGGGCTCAGAACCATGTGGTCAATCAGATAGTGTTCCTAAAACAATTGTGGAAATGTCATCAGAACCATCCAGTCAAATAGAGAATACCCCTGACTTCCATTTACAAGGAAAGAAAAAGTTTGCACTAGCTAAAACATCTAGCTCGGTATTGCGCCCTAAAGACCAACGATTACATAATAAGAAACAAAAGAAGGAGGATATGGATCAACATGAGATTTTACTAGAACCAACTGTAAAACCCCCTCTGAAATCCTCTAAAGAATTGAAAAGTATTTCTGAAGTTACTCGGCCTTTCCAAAGCTTAGTTGGTGAACTGAAGGAGACTGCTAAGGTAATAAGTAAAAATAGAAATAAACTAGAAGGAAAGGAGGCACAAGTTCCAGAGCCCACGCCTCAATCTTATAGGTTAGGAATACGGGTTTTCCAGTAGAAGAAAACCCCATAATTTACAGTTCAAGCCCGCAAGATAAAGGTCAAGTCAACATAAGAGGAACAGGTGTCCAGGCCTGCCCCTATCAGTAAATCTAAGAAAATGAATCTATTTGAAGAAACTCCTACCCCTGTCAGCAAGTCTAAGAAAGACTCACCACCCATACGCAGGACCACCAGAAGTATGGCTAAACAGGCAACAATTCCAAACATACCTTCTCCTCAAAGAGAACCTATGGATATTTCAAGTTCTCCAGACAAATAGAGTGGCTGGGGAGTTTCCACGAGCGAAACAGAAGGAATGGTAACAACAAGTGAGACGGAAGGGTTGGTAACAAAGACTTTGATGGATTTGAGGAAAGGAGAAGAAGATTGAGAAGTGGTAACTCAGGAAGCATTCACACTGAGTCCAGGCAAGTCTCTGAGCAGACGAAAGATGATAATAAAGGTTCTGAGGAGTCTGAGGAAAGAAAAAGAGGCTCGAGAGATGGTGGCCAAGAAAGTACTCACACCAAGTCCAGACCAGTCTCTGAATGAACAAACATTATTAATAGAAATTGAGAGATTGAAGCAAGAAATTGAAGAATACAAAATATTAGACAGTCATATCAAGGCAGATAATGCAGAATTGAAGGAGCAGCATGCAGAAGTCTCTGCCAAACTTAAAAAAGTCTTGTGATTGGTCCATTACACTAGGGTGATAAGGAAGTAATTAAAGAGTGAAGCTTCTGGTGTTAACATTTTTCAATCTAAGGAATGACAGAGGAGGGTCCAATTGTGCAGAAAGTTCTTGGGTATCAGATTTTGATAACATTGCATGAGGACATGCAACATATTCAACATGGGGGAAATGTTGAGTCTCCATTTTGATATAAGATAATACCCTATCTTACCCTATATCTAAGCCTTTTTGCTTATGTTATAAACCTATACTAGACTATTCCCTCCCAAAACACATGCCTAATAGCTATGTCATGTCTACAAGAGGTAATTGGTGATTTAAAGCATGTTTGTTTAACTTTCTTAAATTAATTCGATTGAAAGTGTTTTATTTTTTATAGTTCTAATGATTTGATTTATGAGCAGCCTATCCGACACTACCAGAGACCGTGTAATCCAGTACCAAATCCATTATGGTACCCAAGATAGTTTTGATCCGGTACCAAGACGTGCACTATTCTGGTACTCTTTGGTCTATTCTATTCCGGTACTAGACTCACGACTGTGTGCAATCCGATACCAAAACCTCTATTTCCAGAATGCGCCAGTTGGACCTGAATAATGGTGAATATTTCAAGAAGACAGTTGGATAGAAGCATCCGAGTCAGTTTTCCAGTTGCAAGAGACTCCATCGCTCATGCACTTCATGTCATGAGGATGGAGTCGACTCCTAAATTTTTTATGTAAATCTTAATCATGGAATTTCTCAAACTGTTAAATGTTTATCCATAGATATTGGTAGTATCGACTTACATTATATAAGGAATGATGTATAGAGAGGAATGTAAACAATGTATGATAAGAATCAGACAATACTTATCATCGTTATGTATGAAGTAAAAGACTGTTGATCCAATTTACCAGCTGAATTAATACATAAGATCTTTTATGTCAATTCTTGGATGTGAGTAAATTTTTTTGGTCTGTTAATTCCTTAAGAGGTTCCTTGTTGGTTCGGCAAGGGCCCACCGCCCCAACTAAGGTAAACCTCCTTGTATACGTTTTGTGTGTTTGTGTGGATAACTTACAACAATGTGTGTGTGTGATTAGTCTTTATTTCATTCTCAGTATTGAGCATTGAGTTAATCATTTTGAATTGGTGTGTATAAGCAAATGCTAGATCGATTAGACATTTTATTCTCAGATGTTGTAGGTATCTATCTCATAATTTGAAGAGTGGGACTGATATTTTAAGTTTATGTTTGTAGTATCGCAAGGGACCAGGGGACTTTATATTTCATCTTCATGTGCTGTAATAAAGTCTTTTAGTTATACTGAATTTCCCTTGTGCTACTTTGATTGAATTACATGAGGTTGAAGTTGGATTTTGTTTCAAGAATGGTTGGAATTGATTGTTTTAATTGCTATAGGAGACAAGCTTCTTAAAGTTCATCTTTTCAATACAAGCGCCTAAAATGAACAGACTTGTTTCTCTGGGACATCATCTCTTTGATTGTCTGTTCGTATAAGTTTCATTATCAGTTTTCTCTTCTAGGTTCAGAGGATACTTTGAAGTATTTAGAGATCTTAGAAATATAAATTTTATGTTATTAATTATTTCCTATATGCAACAGACTTAGGTAGGTTACTTGTTCTCGGCACATATGGTGTAATGACTCTTTCGATTACGAATCCCGGATTGACATTTAAATGAGTGTGAGATATACATTGAACATATTTATGCACCAACAAGGGGATGTAACATCCATAGTTTTAATCCCTGTGAAATATAATGTAATTGTATAAATGTGAATTAGGCTGGTGAGTTGATGTGTTTGGGAAAAGATCTTGTATTGATTTAATGTAGCCGAGGGATGAAATTCATATTATGAACATTGAAATAATTAATAAAAGTGATAATTGTTTGTTGCGATACGAAAGAGATGAAGAATGATGGGGGGATATGATTCCACAAGAGAGAGAGGGGTCAAAGGGGGAATTACTCATGGGTATTAATCCAACCTACATTCCTGAATTATTATCTTTGTGTATAACCTTCTATTTGTTGATTAAGTGTACGAGAATCCAATCATTTACCTCATGTAAGAGGGTAGGTGTGAGTGGTAACATCACATAGTTATTGGAGAGCATGGGATGAAGTAAAATCATCCTTGAGAAGAGTGTAAGTCAAGCAAGCAAGGAAGGGAGGGAATTGGTATGCATAAGGGGGACAGATTTTACATTCAGGTTTTGGGTAGAAAAGAAGGATAGGAAGGCTGGTAAGAGGACCAACCATGATAAAATTCAAGGAAACCATTGTTTGGCTATGTTTTTTATGCTGAGAAAGAGGCCCGTGTGCCTGCAAATTGGGTTGTAAGCCTGTGGTGTGATTTCCTGTTGAGGAAATATCTCAGAGCCTTGTGAAGGATATTGTGAGAAAACCTGAAGCAACTGAAAGTTTGTAGATCCTAGCTGAGGAATTCATGGCCAAATGAGTGCAATAGTGTTGGTTTATCTTTCTCTTTGTCTACTCTTCTATTGGTCTTGATGCATTCTTATGGGTCATTCATATTCTCAATTGACCATTACAGATTGACCTTGGTTCAAAACTAAGAAGACTCCCAACAAAAGCCCTTAAATATTATCGGCCCCTCTGGTAACCCAGAAGGATACACAATACACCGAGTGCACTACGCAGTCTCACCCGAGATAGCTCTATGGGTGGTTGCAATACTCAGGTGTTTGCAACCTGAGACTGAGCAAGATATGTGCTTGTATGCCACAACACTTATTTAGTCCATTTAACATGCCATTATAACATTTATTCTATACATGCGTGTAAAATACTAGATCTATTTAATCAATTCATTCAACATTCATCAACTAATAAGACACAAAGACACATTCATTCAATCCCACAACACAGTGTTACCATGGTTCACCCCCACCTGGGCTACGTCCACAAAGATTTGGCTCTCAAGCTTTTATTATAGTTTAGTAAGATATCACGCCGTGCATGTTTACATTCCTGGATCTCACTCTCCTCAGTAGGCTCCTCGATCCCTACGAGGCTGAATAGATCACACCAGGATCCTCAGCTTGCGATCTAACCCTCGAGATCAAGTTGCTCATTCCTTCCTTAGATTACCAGCTTAATGATTCATACAATGCTTACAACTCTTTCTCTCTCTCTCTTAGTCTGTATCTATCTATGTATCTATCTAGGTATCTCTCTGTCCTAAGTACTACTTATTTATATTTTCATCTCACCAACCATTACAATGTATTACAAAAACCCTAACCCTAGCATCGTTAGGTATTCCATGCATGTGTGTGTGTTTCTTTTCCTTCCAGCCGTATTTTTCCTCTTGCATGCTTCTCTTTCAAAAATATCCTTTCTTCCTGATTCGGCTTGCATCCAATAATCCCCCAACACTGACATGTGGCTCGTCCTTAGAAACCTAACCCTTGTGCACTACTTCAATCTCTCCTACAAGAGCTTGGAACTTTTTTTCTAGTTCCTTTTCTTGCATTTGAGCCTCCACAGTCTTCTCCTTGAGTGTGTCCAATACCTGCACTACAATCTCATCACTGAATATCCCTGCGCACTATGCTTGAGTATTTTCCAAGTTCTTCTTTGCATGTTCTACCTGCGTAATGAGATTTGCTTCCTTCTCTTGGAGCAGTTCCATTTGAGCTTGGCGCTCCTTTTTCTCTCTCTACGTAGCTATGATTTTTTCCTACAGTTTCTTCATATACTGCACTCCTTTGACGTGATTTGTGATCGACATTGTCTTATGCCTCTACTTGAGGTCCTGGATAGCAACACTTATCCTCTCTTATTCCTGGTCCCACTACTGGACCTATTGATCCTCTTCCAACTTCGTCTAAAGATGTGCTACCTTATCGAACAAGTCGGTCGCCGTGTGGACTTGTTGCTATATTATTGCCTCCTGCTTCCTTTGATATTTCACCTCTGGTGGCATGGTAGGTACAAGATGCTCCCAGAGATTCTCAATCTCCTATCTCTATTGATTGATTGTCTACACAATATGATCAATCTTATGTGTCACCATGAGTTCTGTCATCTACAGGCTGTTTGGATTTTCTCATAGGCTATGACCAATTCCTACTCCATTCTATCTGCGCGGTGTTTTTCATCTTTTCTCTCGAGATTATACTGCTCGAGTACCAATTCCATCTTGTCCTTCTTGTCCTTTGCATGCTACAATTATGCTATGATTGTGCATGCGTGTGACTGTACCTCTTGCGTGACGTTGAATTGCAGTTTATACAAGGCCTTGGTTGGTATCCGTGTCAATACCAATTGTATTTGGGCCAAGTCCTTTAGGGGTCTTTTCCCCACAATTTCATCCATGCCCATCATGTTGGGTGTGACGTGAAATTTCTATCTCGGTTGTGCTATCATATGGATCCTATCTTGCTCGCTTAATCCAACCTCACCTCCTACCTGTGATTCTTATAAGACTATTCCTACGCTATTACTGGCCGACTGCACTTTTCTAAGCTACTGGAGGAGTTGTCATATGTATTCTAGCTCCTCCTCAATCCTGTACCTTTGGCACTCATCATTTTCAAAATCCTCCACTATGCAATCTTGGACCATTTGAGCCACAAGGTCCGTGTCATCCTTCGTGATTGTGTATTTTCGTAGCGTTCTGTGCTCCTTATATTTCTTGTGCATACCCCCCATTTGGATGAATGGCCTCTTAGTCTATCCTTTCTTATGCCGAGTCACACTTGATGTGGTTCACTGTGCTATCTCAGTCTATTTTTGTTATACTTGTGGCGCCTGGGTGTTGTTCTTCTTCCCTGCCTGAGTGTCTTTATTGGACACACCCTCTTTATTTTGTTATTCCTTGTTCTAATCGGTCCTTGGCTTCTTGGGCACCGTTATCTCTTATGCCAGTGTTTGTTCATGCCCTACCTCCTCCTCCATTCCTAAGAGAATTTCTTGATTCAGTACTGGAATCCTCCAATCATCATCCCAATCCTTAATGTCCATCTCTATGTCTGCCTCCTTGATGCAATAGCACAGTTGTAGCCATTGATTGTCGAGATCCTTCTATGCCTGGATCCACATTGCATGTCTTATTGCTTTGAAGTTGGATATTCCATGATATTGCATGACCACTTCCGATGTCACTCTACAAGTGTTGGTGATTCTCTTCTGTAGGTCACTGTGATATCCTTCAAATATGGTTGCATTCGCCTTTCTGTTCTTGGGGTCCGAAGCGGACCCCAGTGATAAGTATCATGCTCCATGGAAAGGATTGGGTCTAGAGGAAAATAATGAATACTTCGGCTCCTTCCATCTGATCAAGGCTATTGTTAAGAACCAAATACCAATATAGCATAGAAAAACCTCAAAAAAAGTACTCAACGCCTTGAAAAAGATACAATTTCAGATAATAAGCCTCTTCGAGGGGGAAACCTCCTTTTACCCCACTTAAATGTTCAAGTACAATATGATTCAAAATGAAAATGTCTCCTTGGTATATATAGGAGACTAGGAGGTATAATTACAACTAATGGCCTCAAGTCGACATAAATAAAATAACATTACTAATATAATATGCCCCAATTAAGGGGTAATGATCCAATATTAGGGCTTACCATGCCCCTCCCCTTGAGACAAGTGTTGTCCGCAACGCTTGAGTAACTCTGGACACTTCTGTATAAAAGACTCATCTTCCCAAGTGGAATCTTCAGCCGGTAGTTTCCTCCATTTAATGAGATACTCTGAAATGGATCTATTCCTCAGCTGGTGACTTCTTGTGTCAGTGATGGCTTCATGTTCCAATATGATTTTTCCTTCCTCGTTAATTTCTGGCAATATAGTTTGAACCGGGATCTTGTCGCCTATAACCTTCATTAAGCATGAAACATGGAAAACTAGGTGTACTCATGAAGATGTAGGAAGCTCCAATTTGTATGCCATAGTACCAATCTTTTGCAACACCTTATAAGGTCCATAGTACTTTGGTGATAATTTATTATCCTTCTTGGCTTGCTTGAGGGACATCTGTTTGTATGGTTGTAGTCTTAAAAACACCCAATCCCCTACTTCAAAAATTCTTTCACTACGATGTTGATCTTCTTGTTGTTTCATGCGATTCTGTGCCATGGTCAGGTTGTCCTTTAAGATTTGGAGAACTTGTTGTTGATTCTCGATGTGATCTTCCACTGCTTGAACCTTATATTTTTCTTTTAGAGAAGAAGTTATGGAAGGAGGGTGGTATCCATAAAGTGCCATAAATTGTGTCATTTTTGTTGCAGTATGAAATGAAGTGTTATACCACCATTCTTCCAAGGGTAACCATTTGAACCATTGTGTTTGTTTATCAGAGACAAAGTAACAAAGGTAGCCTTCCAGACAGTTGTTCACTATCTCGGTTTTTCCATTAGATTGAGGATGATAGGATGAGCTATGGGCCAATTGAGTACCCAAACAAGAAAATAATTCTGTCCAAAAATGTCCATTGAAAATGGGATCTCTGTCACTTACAATAATCTTTGGGCTGCCATGTAGCTTTTGAACTGTCTCCATGAATGCAGTGGCAACTGTACTAGCTTTGAAGGGATGAGAGAGTGCACAAAAGTGTGTGTACTTGGTCAGTCTATCAACAAT
>ML778140.1:819037-860686 GCA_009831015.1 Picea engelmannii | reverse complement strand
ATTGATTAGGTTCTAAATATAAAGAAGCAATTCGTACCTTTTGTGTATGTGGCACATTATGTAGATCAAAGAATTGCTCCATCTAAAGTATCCATGTGATTGGGTCCTTGCCATCAAACTTCCTCATATCAATATTAGGAACGTGGTTGGTCTTCAAATCCAAGTTGGAGTTTCTCCATGCTTGATTCACCTTCCTTGTGTCCTCATCATGAATTTCATGGGATGCATTTTCACTTTCAGGTGTCTTCTCTGCTATGAAAATTTTCAATACTTCCATGATCTCCCCTTTTAAACCATCCATCTTAGTATCCAACTTAGCTTCCATTGAATCCATCTTATTTTGTAATTCGTTTATGTCCCTATGCATTTCTTCACCTTCATCAAGAGTCCAAGTAGGATTTTCTAGAGGCTTAGTTGGTGTAGAAGTTCCCTTTTTTGGTGGCATGTTGGCCAGGTATCACTTTTGAACCTTGATTTTGAGGTGGTTCTGCTAGACAATATTTCTTCTGTTGTATCTCCCAAGTTTTAGCCCTCCTGGGTATGAAAATTTCTTTTATGTAGTTCTATGATATTTATTCTTTGCAATGCCATAGGTCTGATCAAAATTCGATGTGCCAAGTGGAATTTACGGTAACTTCCCCACAACTTGCCGATTTTTGTCCTTTCCAGGAGATCTCACTTGTATAGCGTGCCCCGCACAAAATAATTGATATAAAATTCTGAAACTCACACCAGAAATACTAAAGACTGTCCATGATCTAATGAAACTAGTACCACTCAATTTGGATACTCTAGGAAGAAGTTATGATTGTTTTACCTGGAACACCTTCTTGAGACTAGTCAATAGGACTAGGCAGATACCCTATCTTACACAGGGTGTATCTACAAATTTAAGATGACCCAGAAGTGGAACCTTTTACCATAGATACCTTAATAATTTCTGTAAATATCCTCCAAAGTTCAGGGTTTGAAATGTTACGAATTTTTTTTTATAGCGAAAATACCACAATGACTCATTTCAGGATGATTCCAGAACCCTATCTTGTACAGGCTGTATCTCAGAAAATATAAGGCCTCAGGAGATGAATTTTGAACCCAACGTACCTTGATCCGTCTACTAAATATTATCCAATCCGTTTCTTCTGAAACACTATAGAAAACAGGTTATATTAAAAATTCCAAGGTGTCTCAGATGTAGCAGCAAAACCCTAATACCTTGAGATCTGATACCATATGTTAAGAACCAAATACCAATATAGCATAGAAAAACCTCAGAAAAAGTACTCAACGCCTTGAAAAAGATACAATTTCAGATAATAAGCCTCTTCGAGGTGGCAACCTCCTTTTACCCCACTTAAATGTTCAAGTACAAGATGATTCTAAATGAAAATATCTCCTTGGTATATATAGGAGACTAGGATGTATAATTATAACTAATGGCCTCAAGCTGACATAAATAAAATAACATTACTAATATAATATGCCCCAATTAAGGGGTAATGAGCCAATATTAGGGCTTAACAACTATCAGGACGAGTAGCCATGAATAGTGAAATTTTGTCCCCGGAGCCTCCATGTCCTTGCAGTCATCCAGGAACAGATTCAACAAATACGGGGCCCAGATGAGTGTGGTGCCTTGCACACACCGTGTTGCAGCTGCAACAACCTTGACCGAGACTTCCTCCTTGTATAATTTTCTAAGTAATTTGCATGCCATAATTTTTGTGGCCATTCTTGTCACGGCGTCACTAAAATGTTTGATGATGATTCTGTGCGACCCACTTTTGGTACCATATTTATTCTTCATTTCCTCGGCCAAAGATTTCTCCTTCGTCTTGTCCTAAAGGAACTGTGCGAGATCCTCTCCCCATGATGGCAGCCCTGTGATGTATGGAATAATCTCTACATCTATTGAGACAAGTTGTTCCAGCCATAGGTATTTTCCACGGGTGACTGCCATCAGTTGCTTGACGCAGTTGTTTGCATACTGCCCCCTTCCAAAGTGCGGTATGTCCAACAGGCCTAGAATCCCATTTTTGGCCAGTCTGGCTGCCCACTGGACTCGTTGGTTAATTGGTTCACCAAAGGGTGGTATACCCAAAGTCTGTAGGTAAACTTTCTTGGAGAACTCTGGGAACTTGTCCGTGTTCATCACCTCATGGTCTGTGTAATATAAAAGTATGCGGAACAAAAATGAAATGCTAGAAATTGCAGAATAACAACAATATAACCAGAACAATCACCACAATAGAACTAAAATGATATAAGAACAAAAACATAAATAGAACTTTGATTCTAAAAGCAATGTTCACAGGCCTCTTCGAGGGGGAATTTTCTAGTTGAGTAGAGTTCTATTACAATAATATCCAAGCAAGGGTTCTCATACCCTCGACTGCTATTTATACTAAATATGTCTATCAAAAGAAGCATCTAGAGGAAGATCCTTCTAGAAGCGGAAGCTTCTATTAGGTCTTCTTACATTAGATTTATTCTATTTTATTGCAAGGCCTTATTAATATTGACCTTTATTACATCTGAATATATTGTTCTACCTATGTGCGGGTTAGGACCCTAACATGTCCTCCCCCTTAAAAACAACCTTGTCCTCAAGGCTTGAGATGTGGAAATTTCTACAGAATGGTAGCTGGTTCCCAAGTGGCATCTGCTAGAGTTGTATCTTTCCACTGGACTAAAACTTCCTTGATGGTTCTCTGATGTAGGCGACGCTCATGCTGGTCCAAAACTGCTTGTGGCTATAGCCAAATGGATCCTTCTTCGACTAACTCAGGAAGGTTGGTTTGAATTTGGCACTTAGTTCCAATCACCTTCTTTAAGCATGAAACATGAAAAACAAGATGTAGCTTCGAATGACTGGGAAAAGCTAACTGATAGGCTACTTGTCCCACACGCTTGAGAACTGTATAAGGACCATAAAATTTGGGTGCTAGCTTCTAACAATGCTCAGCCTTGAGGGAATTTTTCTTGTAAGGTTACAGACGAAGAAACACCTGATCCCCTTCTACAAATTGATGTTCAGAGAGACCCTAATCTACTTGTTTCTTCATGCGATTATGTGCCATGACCAAATTCTCTTTGAGGGTATGGAGAATAGCCTCTCGAACAGTAAGTGTTTGGTCAACTGCCTACACCTTCGAGACACCAGGTAAGTATGAGAGAACAAAAGGTGGATTTTGTCCATATACCGCTTCAAAAGGAGTCATGCGTGTAGCTGTATGGTATGAAGTGTTGTACCACCATTCAGCTAGGGGTAACCATTGAGCCCACTGATTTTTCTTTTCCGAGGAAAAACACCTGAAATATGTTTCCAAACACTTGTTGACAACTTTCGTTTGACCATCAGTCTGGGGATGATAAGCTGTGCTAAGATGGAATTGGGTGCCTTGTAGCTTGAACAGTTCTTGCAAAAATTGCTTGTGAAAGTTGGGTCACAATAAAAAACAATAGAGTGCGGCATGCCATGAAGCTTGAAGACCTGATCCATGAAAATCTGAGCCATCGTGGATGCTGTAAATGGGTGTTGAAGAGCGTAGAAATGAGCATACTTGGAAAGGTGATCAACAACCACCATGATGATTGATTTATTTCCCGATTTGGGTAAGCCGGTAATAAAATCCATAGAGATATCCTTCCAAATAGTAGGTGGAATCGAAAGTGATTGTATTGTGCCTGAAGATTTGACTATTTCTCCGTTGTTGCGTTGACACACATCGCATTCAACGACAAAATTACAAATGTCCTGTTTCATACCATCCCAAAAAAAAGAATGTTTGACCCTGTCATAGGTTTTGGTGAACCCGGAGTGCCCCGCTGTGGGTGTAGCATGAAGCTCATAAAGTACTGTGGATTTAATCTTTGATTGTTTACTTAAATACAAATGACCTTTGTATCGAAGCTCATCATGGAGCCAAGAGTACCCTGAGTACCCTGGGGAAACTAGAGCATTGGACTGCAATTGTTGGATCAGATGAGAACTTTTGGTATCTTGTAGCCATTCCTAGTGAACGACTTAGATCCAATCTGGTACAATGAAGGAAAGAGAAAAAAGGGATCCTTCATCTTCATATTTTCAGGAAAGTGCATCCGTAACCACATTGTCTTTGCCTTTCTTATAAATGATCTCATAATCATATCCAAATATCTTAGTCACCCATTTTTTCTGCTCCGAGGAGGAAATGAGTTCCAAAAAATACTTGAGGATTTGATGGTTTGTCTTAATTTGGAAATGTTTCCCCAATAGATAAGGGCACCATAGATCAACGACATGAAGAATAACCAACATTTCCTTTTCATAGATTGATTTGCCTAGATTTCTTTCAGATAGTTTCTTGCTGGTAAAGGACAAAGCTCGACCTTCTTGCATAAGGACAAAACCAATTCCTTTCCCTGAGGCATTCAAACACAAAGGTCTTTGTGAAATCGGGAGGGGCCAAGACTGGAGTGGTGCACATGGCCATCTTCAAGGTTTGAAAATCTTGAGCAACGACTGGAGTTCAAGTGAAAGAGTTCTTTTTTAGGAGAGCAATGAGAGGTGATGCAATTTTTCCATAATTCTTAACAAACTTGTGATAATACCCTATTAAGCCTAGAAATCCACGCAAGATTTTGAGAGTCTTTGGGTGAGGCCAATCTTGCATAGCTTCAATCTTTTTTGGATCCACCCTGATTCCATCCTTGCCAACTAGATGACCCAAGTATTCTACTTCTGAGGTGCCAAAAGAACATTTAGAGTATTTCAGGAAAAGTTGGTGCTGAGAGAGTAGATTGAGAACTTGATCCACATGAGCAAGATGGTCTGTCCAGGTTTTTCTATATATGAGGATATCATCAAAGAAAACTAAGACAAAATTATGGAGAAAAGGATGGAAGACATGATTCATGAGGCTTTGGAAGGTGGAGGGAGCATTACACAAGCCAAAGGGCATGACCAAAAACTCATAGTGGCCCTCATGAGTTCTAAAGGAAGTCTTGGGAATGTCCTCCTCTTTCATATGTATCTAGTGGTAGACCGAATGAAGATAAAGTTTAGTAAAGAATTGGGCGCCACTCAAATCATCCAGGAGGTCATCAATGACAGGAATGGGAAATTTGTCTTTAATGGTAAGTTTATTGAGGGCACAAAAGTTAGGACACATTCAACAAGAACCTTCTTTCGTTAGGACCATGACCAAAGGAGAAGAGTAGGGGCTCGTACTAGGGTGGATAATGCCTACATTAAGGAGTTCCTGGACCATTTTCTCAATTTCATTTTTTGGAAAGGGGGTGACGATACAGATGGATATTGGGAGGAAGGATTATGGGTACAAGGGGAATGGAATGATCATGAACACCATGGGAAGGAGGGAGTCCTTGGGGAGTGGAAAAGACCACTTGATGTTTAGAAAGGATGGCTTGGAGGTCTTGTGGCACTGAGGGTGTCTCTATTGCTTGTATGCCATGGAGTTGGGAAATAACACAAAAATGACCTTTTTTGAGCATCTTTTTCATGCAATGGGAACTAATGATCTCAGGTGAACCGGTGGTGATGCCTTGGAATTTATATTTGTGGCCCTCCTGGTTGTATTGCATGGTTAATTCCTTAAAATCCATGAGAATGGGACCCAAAGTCCTTATCCAGTATGCACCAAACACAATGTCACAACCGCCCATGTCAATAAAAAACATATGAGATTTCAGGTGGTAGTCACCAATTTGGAGATGCACATTTTCACAACGCCGTCCACATTTCATGGAACCACCATTGGCAATCATGATTTGGAAATTATTGACAGGATGGATGTAGCAATGAGTTTCTTGGGCAATGCGGTGATGAATAAAATTATCGGTGCTTCCACTATCAACCAGAATGATGACCTTCCGATGCTTGATGTAACCGATTAGTTTGAGGGTTTGGGGAGTGACAAAGCCAGTGAGAGCATTGAGGGAAATGACCGGTTCTACTTCGGGAGGGTCTGAGGGAGGGTTTATGTCAGTGGTTTCAGGTGACTCAGACACAAGGGGATTTTCAACATCCTCTTCCAAAATATCCTCGGATATGGCCATAAAAAGATTTTGTTCCTTACACTTGTGGCCCAGAAAATATTTGTCATCACAATTATAACAAAGGTCCTTGAGCTGGCATTTAGCCATTTCAGCCCTGGTCAATTTTTGGATCTTTAAAGGAGTAGAGGGAGTAGTGGGATTTACTGGTTTAGGGGCAGGGATAAAGGAGGGTTTTTAGTTTTGAGAAGATACAACCTGTTGTGCTTCTTTATCTCTTTTAGTAGCCTCCACCCAACTCTGAGGCCGAGCCATGAGGACATGGGCCCAAATCTCATCCTTGAGGGCACTGATAAAACACTCTCAGAAAAAGGCATCAGACATGTCCTCTGTTCGAAAATCCAGGCGCTCAAAGGAAGCTATAAAGTCTTCCACTGTTCCTAATTGTTTCAACTTTGTCAAACGACCCAAATGGTTGGTGTCAGTGTCAAAGCATTCATAAAGAAATATACCCTTGACGAGAAGTTTTTCTTCATTGCCACCATTGCCAACTTTCTTGATCTAGATGGAGAACACCATACCAGAGTTTGGCCAAGTCATCTGTAATGTCATATAAAGAGAAATAATGTTCCATTTGGGTTACCCAACCAATGGGGTCCAAGCCATCAAATTTGGTCACATCCACCCGTGGAAGGCATAGGTCACGTTGAAAGTGACGGTTCTGAAAGTTATGGGAATGAGAGGAATGTTTACCATCAATATGTGGAGGTGAGCTAGAGGAAGGGTTATCTATAGGGATATGAAGCTTGGTGCAGAGTGACAAAAATATAGATTCAAGCTGGTTGGTCAGGTCTTGTTTGATTACCTCCATTGAGGATTGCATGGTTGTATTGATGGCGACAACATTGGCACTAAGGTGTTTCAGTTCTTGTTGGGTCTCGGTGAGACTATATTGCAAGGTATTGAAGAAAGCTTCCAATTCTTGGCTATGGGTATGGGCCATGAGAACGAGGGAACCGAAAAGGGGTGGGTGGGGTAAAAAATTTTGCTGAAAAATGATATGTATGAATGTGGTACAGACGAAGAAATGAATCCAATGGAATAGGTCTCAAATAATGGTAAATTTTTTTCTAGAATATTGCAAAGTTTTTACACCTTTAGAGTTATACTCCATTCTGAATAATACTGTAGTGATGAAATGCCCAAATGTTTAACCAGGAAGAAATGTGTAGTGATTTGGCAACCTGAACACAGTTGCGCGACAACATATCTTGTCTATTTTAATTTGTTTATATTTATGTCCCTAAGGGTTAGGTATTCAAGGGTTCTATAGATAAGGGTTTGCCCTATTTTATAGCTCTATGATATATGTACGAGGTCCAACAGTAGTACTCGACCCAATATCTCAGGACACTAACTAAGGAGGACAGATCATACCCTTAGCCGTACTACCCGACTACCCAGGTACTAGAGAGAATCTTCCCGAGTGTTGTTCTTGGTGACATTATAGCAGTTAGGAGGCCGATCGGTTTATCTAAAGAGGGGTTCAAGTAATCTAGGCTTATCTGTACACAGGTGTTGTCTGATGTGCTACCACTCGAAGGGGTACCAACAGGGGTTACAAGGGTGGCCAACAAATGTGCGCTTAAGTACCACTTGTATTTCTTGCGTGTATGAATCCTTCAACCATGGGTTTATGCGCGTAACGACAGATCTCTGTGGCTTAAAGACGCTAGAATACGTCTCTACCCTGAAAAAAAATTTAACCCACACTTTCTACCGAGGAAAGTTATCTGATACCACTTATAATATACCAGATATAAAAAGTATGCAGAACAGAAATACAATTCTAGAAATGGCAGACTAACAACAATATAACCAGAACAATCACCACAATAGCACTGAAATGATATAACAACAACAAAAAAAATAACACTTTGATTCTGAAAGCAATGTTCACGGGCCTCTTCAAGGGGGAAACCTCCAGTTGAGCAGAGCTATATTACAATAATATCCAAGATAGGGTTCTCATACCCTCGACTCCTATTTATACTAAATATGTCTATCAAAAGAAGAATCTAGAGGAAGATCCTTCTAGAAGCGAAAGCTTCTATTAGGTCTTCTTACATTTGACTTATTCTATTTTATTGCAAGGCCTTATTAATATTTACCTTTATTACATTCGAATATATTGTTCTACTTATGTGCGGGTTAGGACCCTAATAGTATGAGTGCCTCAATTTCTCCACGTGACCTAACATATTTCCTACTATACATACCCCTTCCAGAATGCGTGGCAAAATAATGGTTGTGGCGGCCTGCCTGCATGGTGACCTTGGTACTAGTTGTTTTCCTTTCAGATGTGGTGGTTGACTCGAGGTTGAATCCTCCATTGGTCACTCTTATTCATACTCATATGGTTAGTCGATGACATATTCCATTTTTCCCTCTTGTGGTTGTTCTAGCATGGTTGTCTTTGACCTTTCTAGTGCGATCGTTTCTGTCTAGTTTGGGGCCATCCCATTGGCTCTCGAGGCTTCTTCAGGGTTTCCAGGGTGCAAATCATTGCATGTGTCCTCAGCCTATTGGCCCTGTCCTTCTTCTGGCACATCAATGTCCATGCTCACTAGTGTTGTCTACTGGGTTTCATCTACAATAGGTGTGGGACTTCCTGGCGTCATATCAGGTGACGATATTTCATCCACATTGACGACTTCTAGAGGTTGAGGTGGTTGTTGTTCACTTCCTTGTCACTGCGGTGGTGCTTTATAACTGCTTCAAGGTCGTCTGGCAGTCTGGATCGATTCTCCCTATTTGGTTGGTTCCATGGTGGTAAGGATGTTGTTTGTTGAGCTTAGTGGCCTCTGCAACCTTTGCAACCTTATCTCTACTTTGTATACTGTATCGCTATGTGATTTTCATGATTTCACAATAACCTTTCCACTCCCGCGTTCTTTCTTTGTATCAGAGTTGTGTGAATCTTATCGGAGATGTTACCACAATTGTGTTTTAATTGAACTGGCGCTTCCCACGTACTTTCCATTTATTTCCCTTGCCGTCGCCAGTTGGCGCGATTAATGCGACGTTCCATCAATTGGTTCTGGCATTCAATTTTGATAGACGTCGTCAGTTGGCGCTTTTTTACCGTATTCATATTTCCCATTGTTTCCGCTTTCCTATTTTTTCCTGCTTTGTAGTGACCATTAGCCTTGTCTCCATTGGGATAGCATTGTCGAGTGTGTGTTATCATTCTCTTTTCGGCGCACTATGCCTCTATTGTTCTCTTTTTATGTTTGGCAGGGCACGACATGTCCTCTTTTTTTTTTAGTGCTAGGAGGTCGACTATCCCTATACAACTTCAGTCAGCTCCCATTGATCATCCCTATGAGTTCTGTGACTCCTAAATCCTTTAGCTGTATAGCTCCCCCATCTGTAACAAGTTTTACTTCATAAGGTCCTAACCAATGCATTCTGAGTTTCCCTGGATGTTGAAGGGATTTATTGTCATACATCAAAACTAAGTCTCCTTCCTTGAAATTGTTCCTCTTGATATGTCTGTCATGCCAAGATTTGTCCCTTTCTTTATGGACTTCTTGGTGAAACCCTGCTAGAATCCTATCTTCCTCCATAATCATTAGTTGATTTAACCTCTCCTGTAATGCACCTCGTTCTGTCATGTTTGTAATCGTTGCTACGTGCAGACTAGGTACCAAAAATTCCAGTGGCACCACTGCTTCTTGTCCATAAACCAATATGAATGGCATTTTCCCTATCAATTTCTTGGATGTGGTCCTGTATGCCCACAACACTATTGGTATCTTTAGGTCCCAATCATCCCTATTAACTTTGCAGATCTTTGTCAATGCATTTTCAAGGATTTGGTTAAAGGCTTCCACTGTTCCATTTACTTGAGGATGATATGGTGTACTCTTTTCATGATGAACTTCAAATTCCTCATTCATAGCCTTAATAGTATTGTTAATAAAGTGAGTGCCTTGGTCACTCATCAAAATCCTCTGGCAACCAAATTTAGTGATCACTTGCTCAAACAGGAAGTGTGTTGTTATCTTTGAACTGCAATCTTTTACTGGTGCTGTTTCTTCCCATATTGTCAGGTATTCTGTCGCAGTGATGATGTACCTCGCTCCTGAACTTTTTGCTGGTGGGTTAATTGGTCCCACAAAATCTATTTCCCATTTGTCAAATACCTGCAAAGTTACTTGTGGTCACAGGGGCATCTCGTCCCTTCTATTTGGTTTACCAATCCTCTAACATACATCGCATTTCTGACAATAATCCTTTGAGTCTTTGTTTACAGTCGACCAACATAGTACTACGTGCGATAGATTCTACACGGTATCATTTCCTACATAATGTTCTCCTAATATTCCCTCATGGGATTATGCTAAAATCCTTGGTATTTCATGTTCTATCACACATCTTCTCAAGATGTTATCTACGCCCATTTTTTATAAGTGTCCTGCAATCAATTGATAGTCTGCAGCCTGGACTACCAGGTTTTTCTTCTGCATGGTGTTGTATTCCTGTGGTGCAGTCCCTGTACTCAAGTACTGGATGATGTCTGCAAAGAATTAATCGACTATCTAGAATGAAAAAGACTATGCATTCATAAATGTATCCTCTAGATTTGTAGGTTCCTCCCCATTCATGATCCTTGACAGGTGATCAAGTCCTGCGTTAAATTTTCCTGGTTTGAATATCACTTCAAAGTCAAATTATTGAAACAACAATAGCCATCGACAAATTATCCCCCCCAGCACTAGCTTTTTGACGAGGTATTTGAGCACTGAATGGTTTGTGAACATCTTGAAATGTTTTCCCAGTAAGTAATGTCTGAACTTCTGAAGTGCGTATACCATAAATAATCCGTCCCTCTCTGTGGTATTGTAGTTCTGCTCCGATTGTGACAGTTTTATGCTAGAAAATGCAATCGGATGGTCCAATTATCTTTCTCTTGGCTACGCCAAAATAGATCCAAGTGCTATGGCTGATGCATCTACATGTATAGGGAATGTATTTTCCCAATCGGGGAATACCAATATTGGTGTGGTTACAATCTTCTCTTTCAGGGTGTCCAATTCGCGCTGACATTCCTCATTCCATTGAAAATTGGTGTCTTTCCTTAGCAATTTCTCCATTGGCGTAGTGATTTGGGCATACCCCTTTATAAATTTCCTATAGTATCCTGTGTGTCCCAATGTCTCTCTCAATTGACAGACTATTTTTTGTGGTGGCAGGTTAACAATTATTGAAATCTTGGAAGGATCTACTAGAAAACCTTGCTTGCATACTATATGGCCTAATAGTATCCAAAAAGGTGTTCTGAAGATGAACTTATTGATATTTAACGAAATCTTTCACTGCCTTCATCTTTCTAACATTAGTCACAATACCTCTACACGGTCTTTCAACAGACTATAGATTGTCCAATCGTCTAGATATACTTCTAGAAATTGGTTGATAAACTCTTTAAATGCAGCTATGACTACTATGGAGAATATTGTTGGTGCATTCTTCAGTCCAAATGACATGACTGTGTACTGGTAATATCCCCATTCTATAGAAAAATTGGTCTTGTATCTATCTTCTGGTGCTATCTGGATCTGATGGTATCCTGAGAATCCGTCGGTGAATGAATAAGCTTCCTGTTCACCTACATTCTCCAACACCTCATCTGTGAAAGGCGTAGGGAACAAGTCATGTAGGCATGCATCATTCAAATTCCTCAAGTCAACGGATATTATTATCCCCCCTTTTTTCTTCTCCTAAACTACCATCGGGCTTATCCATTCTGATTCTTCTATAGGTTCTATGATTTCATCCGCCAACATCCCATCGATCTCAGCTTTGACTTTTTGCTTATATATCGGGTTTAATATGTATGGTTGTTGTCTGATCGATCTTGCCTTGACTCTGAGTGGTATCTTCATTTCACCTATCTCTCCAGCTATTCCCTTCATTTCTGTGAAAGTTGTTGGGAACATGTCGTTGTACTCATGCAGTAACTTTGTTATGATTTCCATTGTTTGCTCATCCCAGTAGTCTCCAATGCTGGCCATTTTGGGATTCTCAACTATACCAATGTTGAATTTCTTCACCTTGATCGTTGCAACAATTACTTATGATTCCATAGGTGGAACTTCCACTTCTCTTTCGCCTTCAACTTGCTCAATCTGAATATCGTGCGGGTCATCTTCATTTGGTGCTTCTTCCTACACATGGTAGCGTGACAGTAGTTCTTTCACTATTTGCCTGTTCTACTATTGTTATTCTATTATGAGTTCAACTTCTGGTTCCTTAATGAATATCAACCCTATGATTTTTTTAAGTGATGCATCTATGTTGGGTTTCTCATGCTCAAATGAGAAAGTGACTGTAAAGTTCTACTGTAGTATGGTCCAACTCGTAGTTCCTTTGCGTAGTTCCTAGTCTACATACAGGTTTGCTGGAATGCCTTCTAATGTGTGAACAAAGTGATGAAGCCATTACTCCACTGGCATCATCCTCCATAGAGTTTTTCACTTCTCCAAGTGTTCTTTTGGTGTCCCCTGCCCATCATATTTTTTCAATTGGTTGCTTCCCTGTTCTGTGCCAAACCTGATGCACAGTAATCGCTTACATTGGTACCAGTCCTTGACTGTTTCTTTGTGCACACCCCAACATCTTGCAGGTGTTGCCTTGAGTGCTATATCCATGTCTAAGAGTCTCTAATTTTCTAACACTTCATCTTCGTACTGTGTTAAGAATACATCTAAGTTAATTACCCCATGGAAGCTGGGAGGTTCCTCTATCTCTGTACCTACCTATTATCAAATTAAGTTTTCATGGGTCTTTTATCCCTTAGGTTTTTAATTTTTATCCTTTATTCTTTAGGTTTTCTTTATTTTTCTCTTTGTGATTTGCTTAGGTTAGTCTAAGCAAATAAAGACTTGGGTTTTGGCTCATTTTTTGGCCCATACATATGATTTTAGCCTAGGTTCATTTTATGGTTCATGTCTTTGACTCACCTTTTGACTTGACACCAAGCATTATCAACCCCATGATCCTAACAACTTGACAAGTCACTCCATCCACTTATGTTCTTTATACTTTTCATGTTGTCCCTGTGTCTGTTAAGGGGGTCAAATAAAACTTTGAAAAGGGCACTGCCAACTCACTAGGTGTTTTCGTAGCGCACCTTTGTCCTATTCTCCTTTACCATAATTCGCCATAATCAAATGATGTCATGATTTCCATTTTTTTCAGTGCCCTTGTATTTAAAAAGGAATATTGAGATTTGGTCATTCATAAGCTTGCTAATTATTTATCAATTTGAATTTTTCCTCCCAAGCTTGGTGCTGCTGAAATCACTAGTTCAGACAAGCTGGATATTGAGCTATGGAATCGACTATTAGAGCTGGCTGAGGTGGCTGTAGTAGTTCCATAGCTTGTTGCAGATATTCCATCATTAGCCACAACCTCCACGTATTTCATCAATATTTTCAACTGCATGGGAAAGTGTTAAGATACACCAACCTCATCTTTTGGTAGAACCTGGCACTGCAGACTGCATCCTCTCTCATCCATTTTCATCTATAGCTCTTCTTCCACAGACTCCATAGTCATTTTCCAACTAAATTTATCCTATACTAAGGTCCAACCATTTTTCTTCAGAATTGCGAATGCCCATTCATTCACCTGGCTCTTGTGTCCACACTGCGCTACAAAAATCACTGCCAAAACTAATGCTATATATCCCCTATCCCAGTGCTTCGTTTTCCTTGGATTTATCAGTGCCATCATATGTATTCACAATATCCATGCATTATCCTCCCTTATTCACTCTATCTTCCTACATTTTTTTTATCTCAAAGTATGTTGGCAATGAGGAGTATAGCATTCCCTACCTTTTAAAGATTTGATGACCATTGTATGGTGGCATAAAAATGAGGAGTGAAACCTTGCATACCTTTCCTCAGAGTTTCTTTCTCTCATTTTTTAAAATAAATCCATCATACCAGTCTATTGTTAACTCAAAGTGAGTTGGAGGAAAATACTTGAGAGAGCAACCATTAGCCATTGTCAATTCTCATATATCTTTGCCTATGTTTGGTTCCTTTACCCCTCATTGAATCAAAACCTTTGATCCCCTATTTATATCCATGGAGACACCTCAAAGGAAGAAGTTTCACAAGGGAGGGAGTGTGGTCAGGACTGAATCTTCTGACATGCACCTGTTTGATGTTGAGCCAATGTTTAGGGAGGTTTTCCAAAGGGTTTGCTACCTCTCATTTTGTCAAAACATGTAAAGGGGACACACTGAAGCAACAAGTCAGTTTTCATTACACTTTGATGGTATTAAGACCAAGGTGGGAAACCTTGAGTTTGAGTTATCTGAGGCCTCTATTGCAGCAACCACTAAGATACCTAATATTGGTGAGAGGTGTTCCAAATCCATGATCCTCAATGCTTCCTTTTCCAAGGACTTCCTCAAACTAGAGTATCAGAAAGATAATTTGTCTAAGGGAGCTCCTAGGAGCCACCTAGTTAAAGGCTTTGATAAAATGTTGAAGATCATCTAGAGATATTTTACATGTGAGGGAAGGTTTAACATGATATACCAGTATCATATAAGACTCTTGTTGCATTTCACTGGTAAGGATTCAATGAATATACCTTTTTATCTATTGAGGAGTATGGGAGAGATGTCTGATAGAGTCCAAGCCAAGTCGAAGGCCGTGGACACTAGTTTCTTCCACTCTGGTTTGATCAGGATGTTTGTGATGGAAGAGTTGAAGAAAATGAACATTCCTTGGGAACGATTCATTGTCTCTACCAATATGTAACTAGATATAGCCTCTACCCCTCAATCAAGGATGAAGAGCCCTTTTTCATCTAGTAGTGTTTCCCCAGAAAGAACAAGCAGGAAGAGAAAAATAAAACCCACTACTCAAGACAAAGAAACCCCTAAAGAAATTGAAGAAGAAGAGAGGGAGGTTCATCACTCTCCACAAAGAGATTTTTTACCTCCTCCTGCACTTGAATTGGAAGAAGTCCCTTCATCTACCAAAACCACAAGCAAGAGAGGAAGGAATTTTCATTTCGCTTCACCTGCTCCAGTAGCTAAGATCAGAATCAGGAAGCCTTTTACTAGATCATCATCCCACAAGGAAGTTGTTGAAGCAGAAGTCTTACCCAAGGCTTCAGTTCCAAGGAAAGAGAAAGATAAGGGTAAAGGAATTGAGAAGCCTATTGAGGTGATAGACAGAGCCTCTGTTCAACAGAAATATAAAGGTAAAGCCATTGAGAAACCTATTGTGGTTATCAAAATTAGCACTCCACTAAGTAATCCCACTTTCAAAAAATTGATCAGATAGCTCCAGGAGGCTAGGAAAGAAGTTGCTCGTTTGAAGGAAGAAAGTTTGAATGAGAGAAGAAAGATGAAGGAACTCATGGACGTGTACAGTGTGTTAGTACTGAAAGTCACACTTTGACTGCTAAAGTGTAATCTCATCACCCATCAGAATGTAAAAGATAACTTTGGTTTTGAATAGGTGGATCAAAAAGATGGTTAAAAAAAGAGAGAGGGCATAAAACTACAGATCAGTAGGCTACACCAATGGGCAATGGAGTCACAAACATCCCACTCATTGTAGGCACACAAGCTGGTTAACAAAAAACAAGATTATATGCTGATAGGTGGAAGAAATGAAGAAGGAAAATATAAGATAGAATGTTCAGTAAATAGAGATTCTCTCAATTTTATGAATCAACAAATACTTGAATATAAAAAATGATTGATGGGAAAAATACAATAGATCCTCTACTGCCTAGGGATCCATAAATCATTGACAACCTTTGATCCTCAAATCTGCAATAAATTCAAATAAGAAGAAATATAGACAAAGGTTTACAATCTGAAAACATAGATCTCATGAGTCTCCAATAGCAGTAATGCTTACAATCATAAAATTCCCACAGGCTTACAAATGAACACATATAGGAAATTGCCTATTCCTACTCTCTAGCCTCTCTTGGCTCATAAATCCCTTTTTCAAGATATATCTCCTTATTTAAATAGACAATAGCATCCAAATGAACTAAGGAGGTAGAATCCCATCTCCCCCATTGGATTCTAAGCCTTGGAGATAGGTGGCAACAATCAAAGAGACAAAAATCCAACAAACTGCTAATTTTCAGGAATTTGTTGGAAGTCATTAATAAAATGTCTCCACCTCATTGCATGAGGCCTTTGCTGGAGATAAATATTAGGTGAAGGTGTCCCTTGACATCTAAATGATCCTTGAGAAGCCATTCGAATCCTCCTTGACAGGTGGCAACCTCCCAACAAGGCAAATATCAAAATCCGTGACCGCTACAGGAAATTAGTTAGCATCGTTGTGCAGAGTGGGTAGCGCCACTTATATATCCAATATCTCTCAAACCATAACACATTTTGAAACCCTGAGAGAGGTTTTTGTTATTTGGAATGTTATGAACAAAATCCTCCTCTAGTTTTCAAAAATACCTTCTCAATTGTTCACAATCAAAGTTTGAAGTTAATGACTCAAAAATGGTAAAACAACTCTGCACAATTCGTTTTCTGCCAGAATATTATGAAGTGCCTGTAGGTAGCGCTCAACTATGTTTCACCTGTATGAAACTTCTGTTCTTTGTGAAATATTATGCAATTCCTTTACGTAGCGCTACTTATGCCACGTCTGCATACAGGTTTGGGTAGCATTGCCAAAACACAACGACTTTCAATCTTGAATATGTACAGAGTAGTGAGTGTTCTTTGATGATGACAAAACCATTTTACTTAGGTGCCTTGACTGTACCATAGGTAGTGCCTTTTACCACTGGGTGAAGCTAGCACATAGAAAAAACTCAAAATCCATATAGGCACCTTAACTAATCTTGTGATAACATAGTCTCCATGGGGGATGACATGCTCCCCACGAGTTGCCAAGAACATCTAGATCTATGCCTTGTCCATATTTAGCTTTGTCCCAGAAAACCTCTATACTTGAAAGCACCTCTGTTCCTTATTTGAAACTAATATGACTGTATGCTGAAAATTGACAAAAAGGAAATGCTAAAAAATGATATTATTTCTTCCTACTCCTACTCTAATCAAGCGTGCTTCTTCTTTGTTAAGTAGGATCATGCTTCCAATGAAGCCATACAAATATATGACTGACTGGTGAATATATTGATCCAGAAAAGATGAATGCAGGAACCCAAAGATTACAGAAATTCATTTCAAAAGAGCAGAACAACCATCCTTCGTTTGACAAAAGGGCTCTGACATTCAAGCTGCTCAAAGACTTCAAATAATTAGCAAATGGATCAATAAATCTATAAACAAATACCTCTTGCTACTGTTTCAGCTGAATATGGAAAAGTATCTGCACATCTTTTTCCTGAGAATGGCTGCCACCTCCAATTGCTTGCAAATCTGAACATGGCTGCAAACTTACTTTACTGCTAATGAGAGACTGTTTGTTGTTGTCTGTAGATATGATTTCAAGCACAGTGCATGTGGGATTACTGATTTGTAGAGATGACTGTTGAATGTCTATAGTGGTTTCCTGATAGCTGATTTCTTCATAATACTGTTCTCTATCATAATAAGATTCATAACTGTCATAACTCAGTTGGCTTCTCCTCAAATCAACAAAATGGATCTATTCCTCTTCATCAGAGTATTCATCAAACATAGCCGAGTCCAAGGCTCCTTGGTCTTGCATAGAAAAAGAACAATCCCTCGATCTCTCTCTTCAATCTCAGGTGAAAAGATATCATGGGAAACCTCTTGCAAGAAAAGAGAAAGATCCTCTTATACAATTTGTTCTTCTTTCGAATCGGAGACATCAGATGCATAAGGTACAAGATATAATGCAACTGAATCCATGCAATCATTAGTACAATCATGACTGATATCCGGAATACTTTCTTCTCAGGAATAAGAAAGAGAAAGAGGTTCATTCATATCTTCATTTGGACAGTGAATAAAATAGTTTTCATCTTTATATTCAGCAGAGCAATCTAACAAATCTTGAGCACATTCTACATATCCCTCACAACAGTTATGACAAATACTTTCAGAGGGATAAATGTTTTTGCATTGTTCATTGAATACTCTGTGGAAATCCTTCAAGGATGAAATGTTGGAAGGGGGTAATGAGAAATACCATTTACCTGCATCACCATCCAATGAATACATGAACATTTTCATCAATATATATTCATGATGGATGTCAAGCTGCTGCATCAAATTATGAAATTCATGAACATGCTCAACAGGGTTGTCATCCTTACATATAAAATCTAGGCAGCAGGTCTTGCCATTTGTCAATAAGAGGCACAGGATGTGGATAATTTTCTATAGCTAAGAAATCAATTGGGGCAAACCTCCTGGCTAGGATAGCCTTCAAAGACATTTGATTTGCCTCATCCCCAGTGGAGTCACCAACAGATTCTAAACAATGGAGTCGCCATGGTGAATGTGTAGTATTGAAGGCGTCCAAATTTAGTCACCATCTAAAGCTGGAGTTGTACAGTGACGTTCTTCCCAGGGATCTTTTCAATCTGCTCAAATCCATCCACGACAACGACGCCAAAAATGTTAAAAATGTTAGCATTGAAAGTCACACTTTTACTACTAAAGTGTAAGCTCAACATCCATCATAATGTAAAAGATAACTTTGGTTTTGAATAGGTGGATCATCAAGATGGGTAAAGAAAGAGAGAGGGCAACAAACTGCAGATCATTAGGCTATACCAATGGGAAATGGAGTCACAAACATCCCACTCATCGAAGGCACAAAAGCCGCTTAACAAAAAACAAGATTATATGCTGATAGGTGGAAGAAATGAAGAAGGAAAATATAAGATAGAATGTTCAGTAAATAGAGATTCTCTCAATTTAATGAATCAACAAATACTTGAATATAAAAAATGACTGATGGGAAAAATACAACAGATCCTCTGCTGCTCAGGGATCCATAAATAATTGACAGCCTTTGATCCTCAAATCTGCAATATATTCAAATAAGAAGAATATAGACAAATTTTTACAATCTGAAAACACAGCTCTCATGAGTCTCCAATAGCAGTAATGCTTACAATCATAAAATGCCCACAGGCTTACAAATGAACACACACAAGAAACTGCCTATTCCTACTCTCTCTAGCCTCTCTTGGCTCATCAATCCCCTTTTCAAGAGATATCTCCTTATTTAAATATACAATAGCATCCAAATGAACTAAGGAGGTCGAATCCCATCTCCTCCATTGGATTCTAATCCTTGGAGATAGGTGGCAAAAATCAAAGAGACAAAAATCTAACAAACTGCTAATTTCCAGGAATCTGTTGGAAGTCATTAATAAAATGTCTCCACCTCATTGCATAAGGCCTTTGCTGGAGCTAAATATTAGGTGCAGGTGTCCCTTGACATCTAACTGATCCTTGAGAATCCATTCGAATCCTCCTTGACAGGTGGCAACCTTCCAACAAGGAAAATATCAAAATCCGTGACCACTACAGGAAATTAGGTAGCGTCGCTGTGCAGAGTGGGTAGCACCACTTATATATCCAATATCTCTCAAAACATAACACATTTTGAAAAACTGAGAGATATTTTTGTTGTTTGGAATGTTATGAACAAAAACCTCCTCCATTTTTCAAAAATACCTTCTCAATTATTCACAATCAAAGTTTTAAGTTCATGACTCAAAACTGGTAAAATAACTCTGCACAATTCGTTTTCTGCCAGAATATTACGCAGTGCTTGTAGGTAGAGCCTGATTGTGTTGCACCTATATGTAGATTCTATTCTCTATGAAATATTACGCAACACCTTTACATAGTGCTACTTACGCTGCTTCTGCATACAGGTTTGGGTAGCATTGCCAAAACACAACGCCTTTCAATCTTGAATATGTACAGAGTAGTCTGTGTTCTTTCATGATGAAAATCCCATTTTACTTAGGTTCCTTGACCATACCATAGGTAGTGCCTTTTAACACTGGATGAAGCTAGCAATTAGCAAAAACTCAAAATCCATATAGGCACCTTAACCAATCTTGTGCTAACATAGGCTCCATGGGGGATGGCATGCTCCCCGCGAGATGCCAAGAACTTCTAGACCTATGCCTTGTCCATCTTTAACTTTATCCTAGAAAACCTCTGTACTCAAAAGCACCTTTGTTCCTTATTTGAAATTGATATGACTGTATGCTGAAAACAAATGCTGAAAACTGACAAAAAGGAAATGCTAAAAAATGAGCTTATTTCTTCCTACTCCTACTCTAATCAAGTGTACTGCTTCTTGGTTAAGTAAGATCATGCTTCCAATGAAGCCATACAAATATCTAAATGACTAGTGAATATCTTGATTCGGAAAATATGAATGCAGGAACCCAAAGATTACAGAAATGCATTTCAAAAGAGCAGAACAACCATCCTTCATTTGAAAAAAGTGCTCTGACATTCAAGTTGCTCAAAGACTCCAGATAATTAGCAAATGGATCAATAATATGTAAACAAATACCTCTTGCTACTGTTTCAGCTGAAGATGGAAAAGTATCTGCACATCTTTTTCCTGAGAATGGCTGCCACCTCCAATTGCCTGCAAATCTGAACATGGCTCCAAACTTACTTTACTACTAATGAGAGATTGTTTGCTGTTGTCTTCAGATCCGATTTCAGGAAAAGTGCATGAGGGCTTACTGATTTGTAGAGATGATTGTTGAATGACTACAACGGTTCCCTGATAGCTGATTTCTTCATAATACTATTCTCTAGCATAATCATATTCATAACTGTCATAACTCGGTTGGTTTCTCCTCAAATCAGCAAAATGGATTTGGTCCTCTTCATCAAAGTATTCATCAAAGATATGTGATTCCAAGGCTCCTTGGTATTGCATAGAAAAACGAACAATCCCTCGATAGCTCTCTTCAATCTCAGGTGAAAAGATATCATGGGAAACCTCTTCTAGGAAAAGAGAAAGATCATCTTCTACAATTTGTTCTTCTTTCAAATCGGATACATCAAATGCATAAGGTACAGGATATAATGCAACTGAATCCATGCAATCATTAGTACAATCATGACTGATATCTGGAAGACTTTCTTCTCGGGAATAAGAAAGAGAAAGAGTTTCATTCATATCTTCATTTGGAAAGTGAATAAAATAGTTTTCATCCTTATATTTAGCAGATCAATCTAACAAATCTTGAGTACATTCTACATATCCCTCACAACAGTTTTGACAAATACTTTCAGAGGGATAATTTTTTTTTCATTGTTCATTGAATACTCTGTCGAAATCCTTCAAGGATGAAATTTTGGAAGGGGGTAACGAGAAATACCGTTTACATGCATCGCCATCCAATGGATACATGAACATTTTCATCAATATATCTTCATGATGGATGTCAAGCTGCTGCATCAAATTATGAAATTCATGAACATGCTCAACAAGGCTGTCATCCTTACCTTCATAAAATTTGGGCAACAGGTATTGCCATTCGTCAATAAGAGGAACATGATGTGGATAAATTTCTATAGCTGAGAAATCGAGTGGGGAAAACCTCCTGGCCAGGATAGCCTTCATAGCCATTTGATTTGATTCATCCCCAGTGGATTCACCAAAATATTATAAACAATGGAGTGACCATGGTGAATGTGCACCCTTGAAGGCGTCCAACTTCAGTCACCATCTAAAGATGGAGCTATACAATGCCATTCTTCCTAGGGAGATTTTAAATCTGCTCAAATCCGTCCCCGAAAATGGTGCCAAAAATGTTAGCATTGAAAGTCACACTTTGACTGCTAAAGTGTAAGCTCATCACCCATCAGAATGTAAAAGATAAATTTTGTTTTGAATAGGTGGATCAACAATATGGGTAAAGAAAGAGAGAGGGAAGAAAACTGCAGATCAATAGGCTACACCAATAGGCAATGTAGTCACAAACATCCCACTCATCGAAGGCACAAAATCCGCTTAACAGAAAACAAGATTATATACTGATAGGTGGAAGAAATGAAGAAGGAAAATATAAGATAGAATGTTCAGTAAATAGAGATCCTCTCAATTTAATGAATCAACACATACTTGAATATAAAAAATGACTGATGTGCAAAATACAGCAGATCCTCTGCTGCTTAGGGATCCATAAATCATTGAGAACCTTTGATTCTCAAATATGAAATATATTCGAATAAGAAGAAATATAGAAAAAGGTTTACAATCTGAAAACACAGCTCTCATGAGTCTCCAATAGAAGTAATGCTTACAATGATAAAATGCCCACAGGCTTACAAATGAACACACACAAGAAACTGCATATTCCTACTCTCTCTAGCCTCTCTTGGCTCATCAATCTCTTTTTCAAGAGATCTCTCCTTCTTTAAATAGACAATAGCATCAAAATGAACTAAGGAGGTTGAATCCCACATCCTCCATTGGATTATAAGCCTGTGAGATAGGTGGCAACAATCAAAGAGACAAAAATCCAACAAATTGCTAATTTTAAGGAATTTGTTGGAAGTCATTAATAAAATGTCTCCACCTCATTGCATGAGGCATTTTCTGGAGATAAATCTTAGGTGTAGGTGTCCCTTGACATATAAATAGTCCTTGAGAATCCATTCGAATCCTCCTTGATAGGTGGCAACCTCCCAACAAGGCAAATATCAAAATCCATGACCGCTACAAGAAATTAGGTAGCGCCGCTGTGCAGAGTGGGTAAAGCCACTTCTATATCCAATATCTCTCAAACAATAACACATTTTGAAAAACCAAGAGAGGATTTTGTTATTTGGAATGTTATGAACAAAATATCCTCCAGTTTTCAAAAATATATTCTCAATTGTTTACAATCAAAGTTTTAAGTTAATGACTCAAAACTGGTAAAATAACTCTGCACAATTCGTTTTCTGCCAGAATATTACGCAACACCTGTAGGTAGTGCCCGACTATGTTGCACCTGTATGCATCTCCTGTTCTCTATGAAATATTACACAACACCTTTACATAACGCTACTTATGTTGTGTCTGCATACATGTTTTGGTAGCATTTCCAAAACGCAACGCCTTTCAATCTTGAATATGTACAGAGCAGTGTGTGTTCTTTCATGATGACAAAACCATTTTACTTAGGTGCCTTGACCGTACCATAGGTAGTTCCTTTTACCACTAGGTGAAGCTAGCACTTAGCAAAAACTCAAAATCCATATAGGCACCTTAACCAATCTTGTGCTAGGATAGTGAAACCCTTTATCTGGCAAGGTTTTCAACAAGAAAATCCTTGCCTCTCCATAGGAAACTTAAGACCCTGTACAGGAAAAACAAAATCTTTGAGTCCCAAAACAGAAAGCTCAAGGAGGAATTGTCGCATTTTAAGGATGAACTGGCCCAGAGGAACTTAAATATTTAGGTACAAGCTGCAATAGAAAGAGATTAACATGTAGTTAAGAGGAGTATCCCTGCAAAGGAAAAATATGTTGTTATGACAGAGGGAAGTTCTCCAACAAAAAGGAGGAGTGCTAGATTGATGAAGTAGTTGGGGGATGAAAGATCCATTTTTGTGGGTGGTCTCTTTTTGCAAGTGTGAAATGATCAAGTATGAGTTTTCTACCTATATAGGCATCTATAGGCTCCTAGTCCATCAGCTAAGTTTTTTGTGTTTTTGAAGAATTGATTACATCACACAGAAAAAAAAAACACAGAGATTCTGTAGCACCATGGCGCTACGGAATCATCTATACAGGATGTTCTACAAATTACACTATCAAAGGAGCTACAAAATATCCTAGCCAAAATAAAAAATAGTGCTATGAAATCTGCAGAGCTATTTAGGGATGGTGCTACCGAATTTGCAGAACTGCTTCGGGAGTGGCGCTATGGAAACCGCAAAGTCATTACACAGGAGTGGCACTACGAAAAGAGCAGATCTATTTTAGGGATGGAGCTACGAAATATTCTTTACAGAGGAAACCTACGAAATATGCAGAGTTGTTTTACAAAGGGTGCTACAGAATTGGCTACCAAATGCGCTACAGAATAATGCTACGAACTAGACATCACAGTCAAAGGTTCGAATTCATGAATCCCTGATTTTTGATGATGAGGAGAGAAGAAAGGATCACAAGTGGAAGCATGGAAGCATCATATGACCATTGGAGGACACTTCTCACTGAATAAGAATGCACCTAAGCTATAATACATGCCATTTAATTCTTGTTGGAGTGGTTGCCAACATGGCTCCTTAATTGTAGTAGTTTGTTAAGATCTGTTAGCACAGGTGTTAGAATTGTAGTTGTTTTGGAGAATCCTAGGATAGGAAGGCTAGCTCACACCTCTAGTTGTTGCCTTTACTTTTTTTATTATAAATACATATTCTAAATTATTAGAGAGGTTCGAATGGGTGATAAGGGCTCACTGATTGTAATATTTTGACTAAGTGAAGATGTTCTCTGGTTATGTAATGGAATTGAGACATTTTGATTAATAGAAGTTAGTTCCCTTTCTATCATCTCGTTGCCTCTTATATTGAAATAATCATGATTGGATGATCCATATGAGATTTTTTGGTTTTGTTATGATGAATGTTTGATTATAATGCTGCTATGAATGGTTTTTAGTGTTCTTAAACTTTAAGTTCAAGAAGTTCTTGTGACTGAGTTTTCTTCTCTTGGCTGCTTGAAGACCTTATGTTAATAGCCGACCTTTCCACTTTCCTCACTAAGTCTTCCTCCTATTCACTTTTATCCCAAACCACTGACTGAAGTTAATCAAGACCTCATTTACTTATGCATGCTAGCCCAGATTTCTATGTTAAAACATTATTATTTTGAGTTTTCTGATTTCACCTTTAATCACTCATTTACATTTACAAATATTTTGATGGGTACTGGGATTATCCTATTGCAATATAAGGGTGATTCTCAGTGATAACATTCTTGGTGCAATTGTCAGGGAACGGATTGAAGACATTTCCCTGGGATTGAACGAAAAAGCAATACTGATTCTGAAGGTGCATTAGAAATTAGTACATTGAAGATTGCATCTTGCACCTGGCGACTCCACTATTTCAGTTGTGGCTCCCAAAGGCAGACACACAAGGTCTACTCCACATCTACCTCTAGCAGCACCTGAAGTTGACCCAAAGAATATTATCTAGAAAGAGAAATCTTCTCAAGAAGGATTTTCAACTACTGTAGCAGGTACTTCTGGTCATTTACATGATTCTAATTTTAAAACTCCAGTAGCCATATATATCCCTCCTTTTTTACCTTCTACTGAAGTTTCTAGAAGTTTGGATTTTGAAAATTTCCCTGTTGAATACTCATCTTTTATCCCCCAAGTCAAAGAAGAAATTTTTGAAACCCTTGTTTCTCATGATCTTGTAAATTGGTTCAGACTTGAGAGTCTCGAATATTTTTCTACTTTGGGCCTTCCTACTCCTCCTCTTATCAAAGTTACTGTGACTAAAAAATAGGAAACCTCTTTTCCCTTGGACCCTATACCATCTTCCCCCAAGTCTCAAACTATTCCTCTGAAAACTGAAAATTCTGCATCCAAGTTTCCTCTTTCCCCAAAAATCCAGACTGTATTTGCAGTTGTCAAAACTCCATCTCCCCCTTGTTCCCCTACAATTCACAACCCAATGGTAGGTGCTAATCTTCCTAGAAATAAGATGGATGCCATAGTGGCTTCTAGGTGTTCCCCTCTTATTTTACCTCAGCCTATGAATTCTCTCCCAGTTGGAGACTACCTTAAGTACATGCCCAAGTTTATTGGGTGTTATCACATAAAGTTGTCTAAGGGCCGCAAGGTGTCCCAATCCTTTTCTTGCATGGGTATCAGTATCGATTTCAAAGAACACCTTTCAGAGCGACCCATTCCAGAATCGAACCAAGCAAACAGGTGAGTTCAGCTTCCAACGGCTGGGATTCCATGTGAAGTTTAGATCAGCGGTTCGCAGGTGTTCAAAATTTGAAAGTACACGAAGTATAGTGCCATAGAAAAAGGTCCGAAGTCTCAAGGTCAAGCAAAGGTTAAATCTGGACAGTAGATCTCTTCGGGAGAGATCGATGATGGAAAATTATCACGGGAATCAGGATTTTGAAATATTGTTAAAGTTGTTCATCAAAGGTCCAAAGTCCCGAAACCCAAAGTGAGTAGGAGTTGTTTGATCCAGAGGGACGCGTGGCACCAGATCCGATTTGCAGAGAAAGTCACTTTGGGAAATTTGAAATGAGAGATGTGTAAATCCCAAAGTGTCGAAGTGGCTAAAGCCCGAAGTGCCGAAGTGGCTAAAACCCGAAGTGCCGAAGTGACCAAAGCCCGAAGTTTCGAAGCGCTCAGAGGTGGAGCCCAGGTCAAATACCGAGGTCAAAAGCATTAAGGGGTTATGAATAAGGAGCTGGTGCTTGAAGATTGATATTTTGGAAGTGCAAAAGAGGAAGTTCATTGGTTTCATAGGACCTGCAGTGTAGAGCCACCGACAACACACAACATCCCCTGGGTATTTAGCCTCATTGCGATCCTAAGAAGAAGATGTAAATGAAAAAGGAGTGGTGGTTGAAACTTCAACTCACCCCATAAATGGAAAACATGCAGAGAGAGGCCGCAAAGGCAGACTGTCAATCTGAAGCTTCCTTATGGACAAATTTTCCTGTTAAGCACATAACTGCGCCTAGCTCACATCTGACATGAGGAGGCCTTCACAATATGACAGATCAAGCGCCGACTAAAAATGTTAATGCAGTGGTCCGATCACACACTCCTGGTGGTCGTGAACAATTTTGAGTATAAGTAGTTTTTTTTTTACTTTGTTAAGGGTGGATGGTTGAGCAGATCTCCCACATTGTAAAGTTTTAATGAAGCTCTGGTTTGAGACTTCTTATTTAATGAAAGTCAGTTTCTTTATCAACTCTTTTTTCATTTGATACTTAATGTTCATGATTGAAGGATTCACATGAATCGTTGTGACTGTGTTGCAATGAAGGTTTGATTGTAGGGTGGTTATAGCATTTTTCAGTTTCCTGAAGCTTTGAGTCCAGGAGGATCTTTTTTCCAAAATTTTTCCTCCTTAGGCTGTTGGAATACCTGATTTCCATAGTAGAACTCTACATACTATCACCTGTTCTTCCCCCTATTCACCCTTTACTACAACCAACTAACTGAAGTTAAATCAAGACCTCACGTGCTCATGCATTGCCTGGTCTGGATTTCTGAGTTAACGTGATATTTTTCTTGAGTCTGCGCCCATTCGACCCCCTTAAATTTATTCATTGTGACATACAAACTGATGGGTGCTGGGCTTACCTCTACTGCAATTTAGAGGTGACTTCTAGTGCTAACACTGGGGAGGAAGACACAACTGTAGAAGAATATCTTGTAGCTTTTTATAGTTATGCATACAATCTTAACATTGAAAATGAATATGTATGGATGAGAGTATTTGTACAGAGCCTTGATGGTGAGGCTAGAAAGTTGTTTAGGGGTTTGAATCATGGATCTATTATTGGGATTGAAGATTTGGATGATTCCTTCTTGAGGCATTCGGGGGATAAAAAGGATTTCCTTTATTATATTATAGAATTTAGATCACTTAAGAGGAAAGAAGGGGAATTTGTTTCTGACTTCTCAAAGAGATTCAATAAAATGTACAACAAGATTCCCACTAAAATAAATCATACAAAAACCTCTCCCAAGATTACCTATGCCAGTTCTTTTGACCCTGAGTTTTGCCTCCTGTTGAGAGAAAGAAGATCTAGCTCTTTAGATCATATGCAAGATGCAGCCTTAGAAGTAGAATCCAATATATTGGTAGCTGAAAAACTTAGGGGAAATTCTGATAGAGATGGAAGGAAAGGTAGGGATGAAGCTTAAACCTATGAATTCCCTATTTTCCACCCTCAGGTTGATGAACTTACAAAATTGGTAATATAACTTTCTGCTGAAATGGAGAAGTTGAAACTATAAGGAAAAAAAAAATATAGAAACTCACAGAATGCTGACAATAGAGGTAATTTTAGAAGACCAAATAATGCCCCTCAGGTCCTCCAAAGAGATCCAAGAAATAGGGATAGGGATGATAAAAAATTTCAAACCCCTCTCAGAAAAAACCTTGTTTTCGATGAAGAAGGAGAGGATGAAGAAACTGATCCTGAAATCTATTGTCTTTGTGACACCTCTTCATCTCCTCATTTGACCCAATCTACATATGAAGAGTCTCTCATGGATAGTAAATTAAATTAATTGAGTAAAGGAGAAAAAATAAATGACAATCCTAATAGATACAACCTAAGGTACAAAAATAAAGAGGGAAATAATGACACTTCTGATTAGCCCACTAAAACAAAACATTCTGATAAGGTTGTGACAACTAGCAACAAAGGAAAATATGTGCAAAGACCTAAAACATTGGTTAAGAGCCATGTCCCAGAAGTTAAACAGATTTTGAAATCCCCATCCTCCTTTAGCTTTGGAAATGAAATCCAAAAGATCAAAATCCCTATACCTTTTTTGGAGATGATTAAGAATGAGGAATTTAAAAGATACCTTTCTAAAATTCTATAGCCTAAGCCTTCTTCTAATTTCACAGATTCAATTAACCTTCAAGATGAAAAACCAACAATTATCCTAGGACATTTGGTAGAGGATAGAGATTATTCTTCCCCTCCTTTCTATACATCATTGAACATTCATGATAAAGTGTTGCACAACTGCTTGATGGACTCAAGAGAATCTCACAATATCATTCCTAAAACAGTCATGGATGAGTTTGGGTTGGAAATTACAAAAACCTATCATGACTTATACTCTTTTGACTCTAGGAAAGTGAAGTGCCTTGGGGTTATCAAATATCTGGTTGTTACCGTGTTTCAGTTGCCAATGAAAAGTGTGGTCATGGATATTGTGCTGGCTGATGTTCCCTCTAAGTTTGGGATGCTCTTGTCAAGATCTTGTATAAAAATACTTGGGGGAAATTTGTAGATGGACCTTTTATATGCCACCATTCTTGTGTTTGGGGGAGAACATAGAAGGATTTACAGGGAGGCTCAATTAGCCTGCATCATCAGTGATGAAGCAAATCCCACCAACCATCCTATTTTTGCACTTGATACTGATTTAGGATCCAGTATATTGCATCTCACTGATGCTCCTCAACCTCCTATTGAAATCAGAAAATAGTCCATTACCTCTTGTGAAGAGCCTCTTCCTAATACCTATGTTTGGAAGATGTTTTTTTATGGGCCTTCCTCTAAAGAAGGTGTTGGTGTTGGGGTAGTCTTTATTTCCCCTACTCAAGAGATCATTTCTTTATCCTACAAGCTTGAATTTGAAAGTACAAACAATGCGACAGAATATGAAGCTCTTGTTTTGGGTTTGAGGGCTGCCAAAGACATGAGGATTGAAGATCTAGCAGTGTTTGAAGATGCTAAATTAATTGTTCATCAAATAAAAAATCTATATCAAGCTAAACACCCCAGGTTAAGGACTTACAAAAATGAATTTTAGGATCTTGTTGATAGTTTCTTCTTAGATTTTAATATCTCATTTGTTCCAAGAGAGGAGAACACTATGGCAGATTCCTTGGTTGTTTCAACAAGTAATTTCAGAGTTCCTTTGCCCCCTAAACTCAAATATGATGTGGAAGTGAAGTATAGACCTTCTATACCTGACAATGTCAAACATTGGAAGGTTTTTTAGGATGATCTCGAGATAAAAATATTTCTTGAGACTGTGGATGAGTTTTCTATCATACATATTGATCAAAATCATGATATTGAAAAAATCCCTCATGTAGATATTTTTTTGAATAAAATTGTTGACCATCATATTGTTCAGTTGCCCAGTAACCATATTCCAAAAGGACTAGTTCCTTTGGAGAGATTGTTTGATATAAATGATGTTGTTGTAAAGGTTAAAGGTTCAACTAAAAATGATGATGTGATTGAAAGAAATTTAGTTACAGAGGAGGATCCAAAGTATGTTAAGTTGTCTAGAAGCTTATCAAAAGAACAAAGGGCTGAATATGATAAGCTTTTAAAAGAGTTTGTTGATGTGTTTTTCTGGAAATATGAAGATTTGAGAACATATGATACAAACATCATTGAACATAAGATCAATTTTAAAGAGGAGACCAAGCCATTTAGGAAAAAACTCAGACAGATAAATCCTATGTTGTTGCCTATTATGGAAAAGGAAGTAAAAATTCTTTTGGATGCCAAGATCACCATTCCTCTGAGATACTCTGAATGAGTGGCTAACTTGGTCCCAATGAGGAAGCAGAATTGGGAAATCAAAATATGTGTCAATTTCAGAAATTTGAATAGAAGCTCCAAGAAAGATAATTACCCCTTACCAAAGATGGAGCACATTTTGCAGAGGGTGACATGTTCATATATGATGTCTATGATTGACAGATTTTCTGGCTACAATCAGATATCTATCTTTCTTGAATATAGAGAGAAGACAACCTTCACTACTCCTTGGGGCACATTCATGTATGCCAAAATTCCCTTCGGATTGATGAATGTAGGAGCGACATTTCAATGAGAAATGGATATTGCCTTTATTGGGGAGAAGGAAAAGTTTGTAGTCATCTATTTAGATGACATTACAATGTTCTCACAATCTGATAAAGAACATTATCATCATTTGAAAAAGGTCTTCTTGAAGTGCAGAAAGTTTGGTCTCTTTATCCTAAAAAGTCTTTGTTTGCTATGAAGGAGGGAAAGTTGTTGGGGCACATTGTATCAGTAGAAGGGGTAAGAATTGATTCAAGCAGAGTAGAAGCCATCCAGACCTTATCTCTCCCTAGATCCAAGAAAGAATTTCATTCTTTCTTGGGGAAAATCAATTTTCTAAGAAGGTTCATTTAAAATTTTGTTGAATTGGTAAAGTACATTACAACCATGCTTAGGAAAGGAAATCAGGTCAAATGGACTACCGAGTCTCAAGAATATTTTTATCAAATAAAAAAGGCTTTGAATGAAGCACCTGTGCTCATCAGCCCTGACTACTCCAAGGATTTTATGATATTTTCTTTTTCTTTATTTGACATAGTAGTTGTTGTTTTATTGTAGAAAAATGCAGAAGGGTTAGAGCAGCCTATTTCCTTTTTCAGTAGGGAATTGAGGGATGCAAAAATTAAATATGATATCATGGAAAATAAGGCTTATGATTTGTTTAAAGCCCTCAAGGCTTTCAAAGTATATGTTCTGCATTCAAATATTGTTGCATATGTCCCTTCAGCCTCAGTGAAAGAGATACTTATCCATCCTAACATAGATGGGAGGAGGTGTTGGCACAGGGGAAGAACCAGGGTTCAACACTACAAAAATGCATCAACAAAACCCTAACTATCATCCCTTTCGACAACACCTATGGAGCAAGTGAAGTCTCACCTGAGGTAGAGGCAGGGATGGTTGCAGGACTCAGATGTCTGCAACCTTAGCTGGGACACAGATATGTGATTCTAGCACTTAATAGAGCACTTAACACCGACAGTTCATTAATATCCAACCAATATATACTTCACAGATAAAACATAGCATCGCAACACTTATTCATATCTAATCTGTCTAAGCACTTAGCATAAAGAGACATATTAGATCTAGTAGGTTTAAGCACTAAGCACATTCACATAGTCCTGATCTCGCATTTATATACATCATTAAGCACAAAGCATAAATAGGTCTATCTAACAGTCATTTATATCAAAGCACTAATAAAATAAGCACATAGACACACAAAGAAGAGATCGTCAAAGGTGAGCTTCAAATGTATTAGATAGTCGGTGGAGTTGGGCTGGCTCGTCTCCCAAATCTGGTTCTCTCGATGGCAGGGGCACAATGGAGACTACGCGACTGGATTGAAGTGCTTTTTATACTCCTTGGAATTCAATCTCAATTCTATAATACATTTTCTCTCGTTTAGCTTCTTGTTTCTCCGTTATTTCCAGCGAAGCATCGTTCAAGGCTGCTATGATGAAATCAAAGTCATCTGAGGTGAGGATAGTCTGCATCTTGGTCATGGTGGATTTTTCTTTCTTTCGGGAAGAAGGTTTCAAGGGTGAACCCTTCCTCTTCTTCTAGGGATCAACTTCGTCTCTTGATGGTGTTACTTTGCCTTTATTTTGTTAAGATTCTATGCCATTTATCGCTTCTCCATCACCCCCTCACTCTAGTGATATGGAAGCAGTCTTCACTGAGGTACTACTTACATCTTGGGCTTCTTCGGTCTTCTTTGTCCTGTTGGGTCTGAGTGTATCATGCACAGTTTCTAGGCTATCAAGGTCGGATAGCTTGGTAGGGTCTGCCGAAATAAGGAGGTCCACCGACCAGTCCTTAGTGATCTCTTCCAGGTCCTCTTTCATCAGCTTGTAGTATGAATGAAGTTATTCTTTATTCTCATCGGCTCGCATTGTAATGTAAATGAAATGTTGATCTGCGATGAACTTCATCAGGGGCTGAAACCGGTGTAGAGTGTTCAGAGTCATGCGAGGCTCAAATTCTTGGTTAGCAAAAGTTTTCTCGGTACATGGCGCGAAGGGATAAATAGATAAATCAACAATGGATCTCTTGAAACAGTTGAGAAGCCTTCATTAACTCTGTTCTATCCATTACAGCGTGGTCCAATGGTCTGGTGGCGAACCATAAATGCCTTTCTACCCATTCGGAGTGTCATTCTAATGGTTATAATGTATCTAACGACTATATTTATTTACCACTGCGAAGTGCCATGTGACGTTGTTCTATGATCTCGACAAAGTTCCAATTCTGTAGTTTTTTCTTTGGCGATGTCCTTCCAGAACTTTCTGTAACTTTTCAATCTTAGATTTCTTCTTACTTAGATTTCTAGCCTTCTTTCCAGTGATCTTCGTCTCGGTATTCTTTTTTCCATTCCGATTCTTCTTTTCTTTCAGCAGAGTAGCTTCACACTAGTGAGATTCTTTCCTAGAAATCAGGGGTAATACTTCGTCTCGGATAGGTACTTCAGTATTCTGTGGTTCTTCTAGTGTTCTTCCAATTATGACATCCAAATATCTGGCTTGAAATAACTTCGCTTGATTCTTCTGTTCTTCAATTAAGGGTGCGATCCTCCTAGCTATGAAATCTTTTAACTCTTACTTATTTTGTTCTATGGCTTCCTCTCCTTCTTTCCTTCAGATCTGGTCTTTCTCAATCCAAGTCCTTCCTAAGAACATTGGAAATGGGGCGCAATCGTCAACAAACTTGATAACTTCAAATTCTTCTTGTGTTGCAGTTCCATGGGCAATCATAGATATCTGGGTAATTCTTCCACATAGAGTTACCAGTTTTCGTTTAAACAAGCCTATTCCTCCTAATGAAGGAATCATAGTAGGATTTCCTAGGGTTTCCCAAGTTCTTTCTATCATGATATTCATCTGTGTTTCCTCATCTAGAACATAGTTGACATCGAAGTCTCCTATTCTTGCTTCTACTTTCTCTTTTTCTTTGAAAATATCTTATACACTGACATGTTGGTGGTCATTCAAGGTTTCTTTCATCTGTAGCAATACTTTCTCCGATTCTTTCTGGGGTTCTATCATAATCATATTTTATGGATCTGCCTTAGGGTTTTCTTGTCTCATGTTCATTTCTTCAAGCTTAGCAATCATTCTAGGGAAATCCAATACTTCGTGGTCTATAGCTTTGCAACAAAGAAAACCAGGTCTTCTCCCAAGGCATTCCTTAGCAAGATGTTCTGGTCTTCTGCAGCTGTAACAAAGAGTCAATCCTCTCTTTATTTTAAATGCTCCCCAGCCTTTCTTGTACTATGCACTAGGATCATAGTAGCTAACTTACAAAAATTTCTTTCTAGGATCATGCATCCATTTTTTAGTCCAACAATTCTTTCTATACATAGGAATAACATATTTCTCATTAGATCTATTCATATCAAATATTATTTCTTCTATTTGTGCCCTAATTTTCAAGCTAGGACAGAATTTATCAACCATACCTAGATCCATGCTTTTGAAACAAAAAATTCCACTTATCTTACCTTTCTCAGAGCACAAATATTTCAGATCTAATGTCACTATTCTCACCTTCATCAAAGCATAAAGCTTACAGATATTACCTCTTTTCTTAAGATCTAACCTGTTAGCACTCTGTAATTTTCCCAAGGATGTGATGGAAATCATAGAGGCAACATCAAAACCACTTCAAGTCTTGTATCTATCCCTCCAAGACTCAGAGAGGGATCTCTCTGTCTGATATAGCTTTGTTTGAAGAGAATATTAGGCTAGCTATGCAAAACATGGGTTTGCTTATGGATTCAGAGTTGGCTTGTTTAAGGCATAAATGACCATTGGGCAACATGGAGTCAATGATAAAGATGATAAATGAATTAATAACTAAAACAAGATGTAACTAGGCAAGATAATCATGCAAGTGGATTCTTTGAGCTTATAGGATGGAAAAGAATAAAAGATTGGAATTCATTTAAAATGTAGAGCAGAGTACAACTGAATTCTACACCTCAAACTTGGAGGAAAACATAAATATTGCATTGAGCCATCACAGGGTGTCAAGAAAAAATCTTGTACATTACCTTCTCATAGACAATACAGAAAGAAAAGAGTATGAAATAGGAAAAATCATGAGTTACATGAGAGAAACTTCACCACTTAAACACAACACAGGAATCTGGAAAGAGTGTCTTTGTATTAATTCATAAAGTCATTTGCAGACTACTGATCATCTTTTCAAAACAGAGAACCATGTTTCTACATTATCTACCATTTGGTACCTACAGGTCCAACCCCCATTATGTATTTTAGATTTGTATATAAAGGTAAAGATGCTATCAGTCCTCAAAAATTTGAATCCTACCCTTGCTTTCTAAAAATAGAAACAGTTACAATGATTCGACACATGTGATAGATGTTCTCCTAAACATAAGGGTCGATTAAAACAGAAAAGACATGTGCAAAAATTTCTCCTGATTTCCAGAGTGTTGTTTCAGTCGAGTCCTTTTTCCATTCGAAAAGGTAGACATCACATTGACAGGTGGAGAAATAACATTCCTTTTACTGTTCTTCATGATATCTTCAATAAATGTCATAAGATGACAAGGAACTTTGAAATACTGATTTGACAAATGGAGAATCTTTACCATGAATTTTCAAAATCCACTTAACCTTTTCGCCTTAATACCTGCCTCAAAAACTCAAAAAGGGTGATGATCTGTATCCCTTTGATCTTATCCTTCATTTGGAACCCCTTTCACAAAATCTGGACACCAAAAACTTTGTTTTGTGAAAAATATGAACATTCTTTCATCCCTTACGCTTTTGGTAGCTTATAGGTGTAAACAATGAAAGGGTTAGCTATCGAAAGCGTAGCTTTCGGCAACTAACAATGCCTTTAGGAAAACGGATAAACTGTCGAAAAATCTGAGTTTTCCACCCCCGTTCAAAACTGGAAAAAGAGATTTTCTTCGACCTACCTACTTCTTAGGGTATTCATTTAGGTTCTCAACAACTTCAGCTAGAGCCCTTAAATCAGAATGTGCTCTTGGATTAGGATTTTTTAGCTTTAGTTTGATCCTCAAACCTCTAATCATTTTAAGCAATTTGCGATTTTCCTTGAGCAATTTCTTGTTCCTTTTCTGTTCTTTTACATGCATTTTAGCTAATCTTTCAAAACAATCTCTTACCTCATCTGAGGTATTTCTTATAGTCTGGTTTTGGGATTTGATGACCCTCTCAAGCATTTTCATCTTTGATATTTCTTCTTAGAGTTTTTCAATCTTCGATGGTTTGCTGACCTTGCTGTGCCTGCTAGTTGATGTTTCAGGAATATTGAATTCTGGGAACTCTGATGAAAAAGGTGCTTCTTCGAAGACAACCTATTCAGAAACCCCTCTTTCTCCTGGATCTAAATCCTCGTTTGAATCTGTATAATGCAAATTCAAAACGTTTTTACCAGAGGCATTTGTTTTCCCTTCTGTATCTTGGCTAAAAACAAGCATCTTCTTCACTTTCTTGGACTTGGAAGAAGAGGCTGGGCACTCTGTAATTACTGGAGAAATGGCTCTCCTTTTCCTTTTACTGTTCTGTGGTGTTGAAAACTTAATGAGTGAAGTCTTTTTCTGGTCCTTGGGCTGCGGTTCTGGTTCAAATTCAACCCAGAAAAGAAGATACTCCCAACTCCTATCCCTCTTCTGCAATATTTGAAACACTATGAGTTTGATAAGACTGTGATGGGAAAGTCTACCCTGTGCCTTGCTAGGTATGGCCTGGACCTGATGTGTCATCTTTGTCATAATTTTGTGAAGGTAGAAGGGCAGATTCAGAGGACATCTCCCTGTGAAATGATTCATGAGATTGAAGTGGTAGAACATTACTCTGCTATATCTTCCTTCACACGTTATGTATACCTGGATGGATTTGAGCAGATGTTGCCACTTCTCTTCCAAGTAGGATCTAGGGATATCCTTTTTCAAAGTGATACATTTGTGTTCGGGTTTGAGATAAGACCTGAACTCAATGTCTTTGATAGTGGTTGACTTGAACCATCTTTCACTAGTCCTTGGCATTTCTGTCATGCAACAATTGCTTCATCAACCTGTACCTCAATTGTTCCAACTTTGGCTTTGGCTCCATCAAAGGTAAATGCAAATTCTTTAGCCACACCTTGATGAAATCCTTGGAGTTTTTCACAGAATCTGTAGCAACCAACGTGTCTGAACATCTGAAAAATCTCAGGGTGAGATTCCAGATAAGTTATGTCACTGAGCTCTTTCCTGAGAAAATTTCCTCTCTTCTTCATCTGCAATAACGGTTGTCAATACCTGCACTGCAACAAAATCGGACGTGGGGAGATACAGTGGCACTGATAGGGGATGAATTGAAGTTCGGGTGAAGGAGTGGAGAGATACAGTGGCGCTGATAGGGGATGAATTGAATTTTTGGGCGAAGTAAAATGCGTGGTATGGGGAAAAAGGTTTGAATGAAAACCCTTGATAAAGAATGAAAACCAATCATAGTGATGATTGTGTCATTCGATCAAGATGGAAAAAACCATGTGATGGATTGGGTAAAAAAAATGATGTGAGCTTATGGTGATCGAATCCACTAGATTAGGGTTAAAATGATATCATTAAATAATCATAATAGACAAACAATCACTTGCCCAGATCGTATTATGATTTGATTTCAGTTGATTTCGGCAGCACTTGAGATGATGATGTTGTGTACCGATGGTGGTTAAAGAATCCAATGGTACAGTCTGACCATTAATCGACTCTGTGCTTTTCGACAGCTTAAAATTCCTCACACATACTGTTTTAGCTACTGAAAGAGACAATTTTAGGCAGCTTAGAATACTTTGAGAAAAATCCCTTAGCTACCGAAAGCGAAATTTAGAGTTTTTCTAATAAAACTACAGATTCATCACTTATTTGAAAAGGAAAATCCAGAGCTCTTCTTGAATACTTCTAACTCAAAAATCATTCATCTAGTGATCCATCTTATTACCTAATAAAAATAACTTGGAAAATTTCATGTCAAATAGACAGCAAGACCAGCAAGCCATGAACTTCCTTATGATACCCATCAATCATATCTGGATGATCAAGTTTCCTATCATTATAGGGTACTAACATAGGCTCCAACTGGGGATGATAGCTCCTGAGGAGGTGTCAAGAATCTCAGATCTTCGAATTTCGTAAATTAGAGCCTTTTCCATGGGTTGATCCCACAATCTTATTATGAAAATGGTACTACGTCAAACTGAAAACAGAAAGTTGAATTTTGAAAAATTATTGAAAGGACTGCTCAAAGAGTCGAGCTTATTCAAAACTGCTACCTACCCTACTAAAATCATTGCTTGGCTAGGTGATGGAAAAATTCCAATGCAGTCAATCCAACAATTGATCTAGTGGCTCTGTTCTTTCACTGTCTGTGATGAAACTCAGAAATAACTCCGTTACTCGTGTGTGATAGTAATTCCCAAACTTATTTTCCTTATATAAGATTTGATAAACCTGAACCATAGGAAAAACACCGGCAATGGAAAAATATTCTGTATTAATTTTTTTTTCCATATATGTATTTATAGGATCAATATAGGTTTGGCCCATCTTTTGATTTTCAACTTCAAACAACTCAGCATCAAGACTCAATTTTTCACCTATGCTGTTTGTGTCTTTCAATGCTTCTTAATATGACTGTGGCTGCTCTGATGGTTTTTGAAAAGATGTCTCTGCTGCACCAGACAGTGGGGTAGACTGTTTGAACATATCCATGTCATAACAATGTTTTAATTCATTTGGAGTAAATGAAGCCAGACTTTGAAAACACACATCATCCAAAATATCAACTATAGGGTCATAAAATGTTTTGGATGGTGGTGATATTGGCCCTCCTGGTACTTCATGGTTTACACTGTGATTTTCAACTAGAATCTGACCAAGATTCCCTCTCACAATTTGAAAAGAAATAGGACACAACGGCAATGAATCACAATGGATCAGCTCATTATTTGTTTTAGGCTTCATGGTTTCATCTGAGGCTTGACCTTCAAAAAGGCTCAAGGGATGCACCTCTGGATTAGCTTCCGTGTTTACCTTGTTTTCCTCATTCTTTCTATTCACGACCTGTTTGTAATGTTCTCTTAACAATGAGGAAAAACACGGGGGTAGACATTCTACATTTCTTGGGAAATTTTCTACGTCATCTTCCTTGCAATCTTGTGGGATATGCAAAATCTGATGGTCATCTGTGCACTGTGATAACCGAGATTCTTCTTCCCATGAAGATAATACTGGCTGCTTTGAACAATCATCTTCAATCTCAACCATATAGTCACCATACTGAAGATCAGATCTGAGCATATTATCTATGTGGGGGGGGGTCATCAAACATGCATATCATCTCCAGAGAATTTTCCCCCACCACCTGACTTTGAACTTCTTCTTTGATTGTGTTGTGAATTGAGTACGTGAAGAAATCATCCTATGGTTTAGGATAAAGAGGCTGGGATGCTAAGTTTTTGGGGACATTTATTCTTGTTCTTTCCAGAGTCGATGATACCTGAGGATTATGAAGAAAAATTTCATCTTTCCTGTTAATCTTGTGCAACATTTCATTTACAGTGTTCGTCAGAATATCCAGCCTTACTTCTAAGGATATCGCATGCTCCTTTTTTGTCTTGTCCTTTCTTACTGCTTCTAGCTTTGCCTTCCTATTCAGCAGGTTAGGTTCCACATCAACTGTGATATTTTGCATTTCTTCTAGGGTTGCAGTGTCTTTTTCTCTTAACTGGAATGTCATTTCTGGATCAAAGGCTTCTGGAAAATGCAATTTAGCTAAACCAGGAGGTGGCCTTACATCCACAGGTATTGAATTATACACCTCATGGAACCTAGTTGAGAACTATTGTATTGTCTCTCCAGGTTTTCTTTTCAAGTGGTCGTATTCTTCTAGGATGAGGAAAACATTTCCCATGATCACCCACCTATCTAAGAACACTTGCATGAACTGATGAAAATTTCTGATGCTTGCAGCTGGTAGATTTCTAAACCAATTTTTAAATTTACTTTGCAAAGATAGGGAAAACATCCTGATACAGACATCATCATCTTCAACCTCATAAAGGTCAAGGAAATCCTCAAGGTTTTGAATATGCTTTTCAGCAGTGATCTCTCCATTTTCTCCATCAAACCTAGGCACATTATTGATGTAATTGTCAGGGAGGTAATGGAGAATAGGAGGTAAATCTAGAGGCTGGTATTGGTCTGGGAATTTTTCAAGCACAGGAGATGAAGCAAGAGGCTTACAACCATCCAGAGGTTTTGCAAGAGAAGGAGATAAACCAGGAGTCTTATGTCTCACTAGGTTTTCTACAGATGCATCTGGGGTGTGCACAGGTGTATGAGTATGTACATAATCCACAATTGGGGATCTAATCTCTTGGGGCTCATCAATCAATAGGTGGTCAATGTGACCATCAACAATATACTTTTTATTAGGCTTAGAATAAGACAAAACATAATTGTAGATAAAACCAAAGATGTCTTGAATGCAATTTGAGCTTGAGTACCTGGTTTTTCTAGGCTGCTTGGCCATGCTTTAGGTTCTTCCTCCAGTGGAGTCTTTGAGTTTGGCACTGTTTGTAGCTGATTGGAGTCACCAGGTGATTGATCTCAGCCTTCTTGTGTTTGGTCACTGTCCACCATCAGTGATCAGATCTGGAGCTTTGAAGTGTACTACTGGGGAGATTCCCTAGTATGGTCACCATTCTGTTAGCACTCTGTAATTTGCCCAAGGCTGTGATGGCAATGAAAAAGGCAACATCAAAACCACTTCGAGTCTTGGATCTAGCCCTCCAATACTCAGAGAGGGATCTCTCTATCTGATATAACTTTGTTTGAAGAGAATATTAGGCTAGCTATGCAAAACATGGGTTTGTTTATGGATTCAGAGTTGTTTTGTTTAAGGCATAAAGGACCATTGGGAAACATGGAGTCAATGATAAAGATGATAAATGAATGAATAAATAAAACAAGATGTAACTAGGCAAGATAATCATGCAAGTGGATTCTTTGAGCTTATAGGATGGAAAAGAAGAAAAGATTGGAATTCATTTAAAATGTAGAGCAAAGTATAGCTGAATTCTACACCTCAAACTTGGAGGAAAACATAAATATTGCATTGAGCCAGCACAGGGTGTCAAGAACAAATCCTATACATTACCTTCTCATAGACAATACAGAAAGAAAAGAGTATGAAATAGGAAAAATCATGAGTTACATGAGAGAAACTTCACCACTTAAACACAACACAGGAATCTGGAAAGAGTGTCTTTGTATTAATTCATAAAGTCATTTGCAGACTACTAATCATCTTTTCAAAACAGAGAACCATGTTTCTACATTATCTACCATCTGGTACCTCCAGGTCCAACCCCTCTTATGTATTTTACAACTGTATATAAAGGTAAAGATGCTATCAGTCCTCAAAAATTCGAATCCTACCCCTGCTTTCTAAATATAGAAATAGTTACAATGATTCGACACATGTGATAGATGGTATCCTAAACATAAGGGTCGATTACAACAGAAAAGACACATGCAAAAATTTCTCTTGATTTCCAGAGTGTTGTTTCAGTAGAGTCCTTTTTTCCATTCGAAAAGGTAGACATCACATTGACAGGTGGAGAAATAACATTCCTTTTACTGTTCTTCATGATATCTTCAATAAATGTCAGAAGATGACAAGGCACTTTGAAATCCTGCTTTGACAAATGGACAATGTTAACCACGAATTTTCAAAAGCCACTTAACCTTTTCACCTTAATACTTGCCTCAAAAACTCGAAAAGGGTGATGATCTGTATCCCTTTGAGCTTATCCTTCATTTGGAACCCCTTTCACAAAATCTGGACACCAAAAAATTCATTCTATGCAAAATATGAACATTCTGTCATCCCTTACGCTTTCAGTAGTGTTGGAAGATTGGTTGTTGTCATTGATGTCAACCCTAGTCATGGGTTTTGGACCACAATATTGATGAAGTTATTTGGACATGAAGGAAAATGCACATGTAGATACAACACCCATGGATGGATAGTATACATCATGCTCTT